>CM076577.1:1195682316-1195930352 GCA_034641835.2 Pinus albicaulis
ATATAATATGTTGTATATTGGATCTTTCCATTTTATCTTCTAATGCTACAATGTAATGTTGAGGGTGGTCATTGTCAACCCCATTTTAGTAGAAATTTCAACGTGAAGTTAAGGATTGTACATTGGTGTGATGGGGTAGGATTCATATATGTACTTGTAATCATATTATTTAAATAAACATAGGTGAGAAATCATAACTCACATTTCATATCATTAGTGATAAGGTTTTTTATTAAGGCCCTCCATAGTAAAAGGGTCACAGTTTGTTGCCACGCAGGAAAAATTTAATCCATAAGTATGGGTTGGTGTGGCCAAATATAGGTGCTTTTTTTGGTTTATTTTTTGTTAGTATATATTCCCTTGGGTTGAAGTTTCTCAAGCCACTAGTTTTTCATGTCGATTTGTGAACAAGCTATCAAACAAAAGGAAAAAAAAGGAAAAAAAGAAGGGAAAAGTTTCAAATTTCATACAATGTATGATATAATAGAGGGAATCAATGTATTTATGAGCCTACTCCTTAGAATGGGCTCATAAGTTGTATTCTTTATGTTAACTATACTCTCTTAGTTATGTACTAAATATATGTAAATTTTTTCTTAATGTGTCCACCCCATCTACAAGAAACAAGTTGAGAAAATGAGCTTTTGTAAAAAGATTGTTATAATTATGGGAGGACACATATTGGTAAATAAAGAAAGCAAAAAAAAATAGAAAAAAGCATATTAGTAAATTTAATATGAAGACAAAGTAACTAAGTAAAAATATTAAATCTTATGGTGATGGAAATTAGTTGAACAATTAAAAGGTTTGGTAGCGCCTTTCATGCCAAGGGTGAAAAAAGAAACGTATATCCCATCCCAACCCCTTTAACCATCCATAGCTCAATCGCATATTATTTTTGTCTCTTCTTATTTTTAACATAAATGGCATTTTGGATTATATTAAAAGAACTCAGGTCGAACAAATAATTGTTACAATTCTTCTAAAAAAAGTGCTTCCAATATTCCTTGAGGATTTGAGATTGAATATGCATGATCAATCCAAATTATTAATTTAGATCTCCATAAAACCAAAATTTTGTTACCATTCCAGCTAAATATTTTCCAAATACCACCTAATATCCAAATACATTTGCATCCCATTCTTAATTATTGATCATTTTAACTTTGACTAGCTGCTCTTTTTTGTTTAGCTTCATCTAACTTCTCATTTCCCTTGGTGAAGTATATATTGTAGGTTTTAACCTTGTACAAAAATTATATGTAAGTGAATCTTAAAAACAGAAATAAAAAATAGCGAGAGCATAAAACATAAAACATATA
Source organism: Pinus albicaulis (assembly GCA_034641835.2). Classification (NCBI taxonomy): domain Eukaryota; kingdom Viridiplantae; phylum Streptophyta; class Pinopsida; order Pinales; family Pinaceae; genus Pinus; species Pinus albicaulis. Next base: position 1,195,683,639 of record CM076577.1, read on the forward strand.
TACACAGAGATTTTCCCATGGATCCCAAATTGGGACGACCAGCTTGATTTTTCATTATATTCCTCTTAGTGTTACAAAACATATATATACATGTCAAAGCATACATAAACCCCAATCCATTAACCCTAGATTAGAACATAATTGTAGTTCCCTTGACCGGATCTACAAAATACCAAGGGCCGAAAATCGTCATGCCCCAAAACCATGTGCAAGCACATGCACGAAACCATGGGCAGGTCTGCCCACTGAAAAATAAGGACCAAAAAATGTTTCCCTAGGCATTGCCTCCCCCCCTGTGACCCCCCTGCTATTCCCGACACAACGTACAGGGGGGGACTATAACCCCCCCTGTGACCCCCCTGTGCATGACTAGTCGTGGAAAGAATATAACACATACCCAATATCATCCCACTTGTTGTTTTATTTCCGCAGGGCACCACTGGAGAGTTGAGTCATTAGCCTAGCCTTGAAACACCCATTGTTTCTCTACACCAAGAGAACTTCTGAGTGCTCACAGACTTCGTCAATGCATCTGCAACATTATTCAAAGTGTCCACCTTTACTAGCAACACCCTTTTAGCCTCAACCATATCTCTCACAAAGTGATATTGAGCATCAATGTGCTTTTTCTTTCAATCATAAGCAGGGCTCTTAGCTAAGAAAATTTCACTTTGGCTATCACAATCTATCCTTATAGCTTGTTGCACCAACCCCATACTTGAACACAATCTCTGCAACCAAACTACTTCTTTGCTTGCATGAGTGGCTACTATGTATTCTGCCTTTGTAGTTGAAAGAGCCACTACAGACTGTCTTTTACTCATCCAACTGATTGCACCTCCAAATAGGCCAAACACATACCCACTTGTATATCTTCTTTGGTCCAAATTTCCAGCCTAGTCTCCATCAACACAATCACGAATGTCCAACACTCTTTCCAATCCTAGTATTCCCTGGTAGCACAATCCATAATCAATAGTACCTTGAAAATATCTAAAAAATCGCTTCACTGTTGTCCAATGCTCCTTCCGTGGGTTTGACATAAACCTAGTCAATACTCCCATTGCATGTGTAATGTCTGGTCTAGTATAGACCATTGCATACATCAGGCTATCCACTACACTTGCATAAGGAACATGGGATATATCCTCCTCTTCTTCTTGTGTCTTGGGAAACTGTTCAGCAGACAGCTTTACACCTATAGGAATAATAACATTCACTAATTTACTATCCTACATATTGAACCTTTGCAAAATAGTCTCAACATACTACCTCCGGTTTAACCTGGGCTTCCTCTTTACCTGTTCTCTCTTAATTTCCATGCCCAAAATATAGTTTGCAACACCAATATCCTTCATGTCGAATTTGGAGACCAGTTGGGTCTTCAAATCTTGGATAATTTCTTTGTCATTTCCAATCAACAACATATCATCCACATACAAGACCAAATAAATAGCATAGTCAACAATTAATTTAAAATAAACATAGTGATCCTCCTTGCTTCTGGTGAAGCAAAGTCCCCATATATAGGTAGCAAATTTCTGATACCACATCCTTGGTGACTGTTTTAACCCATACAAAGACTTCTTTAACCTACATACCATTTCTTTCTTCCCTTTCACCATAAAGACTTCAAGTTTTTTCATGTAGATCTCCTCTTCCAGATACCCGTGAAGAAACGTTGTCTTCATATCCATCTGTTCTACCTCAAAATTAAATGCAGTAGCAACAAATAAAAGTAATCTAACAGAAGAAACTTTGGCAATAGGAGAAAAAATATCATCAAAATCAATTCCCGACACCTGGGAATAAGCTTTTTCTACCAACCAAGCTTTGTATTTATTCACCTTGCCTTCTACATTCATTTTCTTCTTAAACACCCATTTTCTCTCGATGGGCTTCCTTCCAGCCGGCAACTCCACTAGATCCCATGCCTCCTTTTTATGCAAGGATGCCATTTCATCAGCCATGGCCTCCTTCCAGAGTTTTCCATCCTCTGAATATACTGCATCCCTGACGGTTCTGGGATCATCATCAGTTATAGTGAAAGAAAAATTTGAACATAAAGTAGATGGACTATACCTTTCTGGTTGTCTTCTTTCCCAACTGATCTTCTCACAGCTGGAGTTCATTGCTCTTCCTCTTCCAAGTCTTCTTCTGTTGTAGAGTTTGATTCATCCTCCTTTAGCTCAATCTCTATCTTCTTAGGTTCCTTTGGTAGGACCTCATGTTTAACAACATATTTCACCTCTCTAAACACCACATCTCGGTTGTACACAACCTTCCTTATTTCCGGGTTCTAAAGCTTGTAACCTGTTAAACCATCCTTATACCCAATAAAGATGCACCTTTCAGATTTATTATCCAACTTGGTCCTTTTCTCCTTTGGAACATGTACATATGCATCACATCCAAATACCCTCGGATCTAAAGGAGAGGGTTTCTTACCAGTCCATACCTCATGTGGAGTCTTATCCTCCAACGCTGATGATGGTGATATGTTAACCAAGTAACATGTAGTCTCCACTGCCTCTGCCCAGAATTATTGTCCTAACACGGTACCACTAAGCATACTTCTTGCCTTTTCCATCAGCGTTCTGTTCATTCTTTCTGCAACTTTATTTTGTTGAGGCATGTATCGAGTAGTCTTCTGCCATGCTATACCACACTTCTTACAAAACTCTTCAAATTCCTTCTTACATAACTCCCCACCGTTATCTATCCTCAGCACCTTTATCTTCTTCTCTGTCTAGTTTTCCACTAGAGCCTTAAATTCCTTAAATCTGTCAAAGACTTCAGATTTATTCCTCAAGAAATATATCCATGTATTCCTTGAGAAGTCATCTATGAATGAAACATAGTACACAGACTTACCCAGTGATGGAACCGACATAGGTCGAAACACATCATTGTGCACAAGCTCTAATATCTTGTTTGACCTCTTAGCACCAAAAGGAAAACTCACCCGATTTTCCTTCCCATGTACACAATTTTCATAGAAATAGAAATACAGAGAGCTATTAGACATTCCTTCTACCATACCATTCCCATGCAGTATCTAAAGGCCCTTCTCTCCAATATGTCCAAGCCTTTGATGCCATAGCATGGTATTTTCTCCAGAGACCGCTAGGCTTTCTGCTCCACTTTCGAGAACCACAGAACTATTGCACCGATAAATAATAGTGTTGCCCTGAAGCTTGTATAGATTTCCAATCCAAACTCCTTGCATTAATACTAGTGCTCCCTGAACCATATTATAGGAATATTTATCGAACACCGTTTTTACACTTGCATCATCCATATTACTTAAAAAATCAGATTTTTGGCCAATGCAGTAATGTGTAGAATACCAAGAAGTGTTCTAATCCCTCCACCTTGTAGCTTCAGCTTGAATTTTCCACGTCCGATGATTCTGGCCTTCCTATCATCACCTAAGAAGACATCACCGCCATCATATTTCTCATAATCGCAAAACCACTCCCTATGGGGAGTGAAGTGAAAGGATGCACCCAAGTCAATCAACCATGACTCATGATCTACATGTGTATTTGAAGAAGAAGCCAAATACACATCCCCACCTTCATCCGATCTCTCCAATATGTCCAAGCCTTTGATGCCATAGCATGGTATTTTCTCCAGAGACAGCTAGACTTTCCGTCCCACTTTCAGGAACCACAAAATTGTTACACCCATCAATAACAGTGCTACCTTGTAGCTTGTACAGAGTTCCAGTCCGAACTCCCCACATTAATACTAGTGCTCCCCGAACCATCTTGCAGGCATATTTCTCGAACACTGTTTTTACACCTGCATCATCCATCTTGCTTACAGAAATCAGATTTCTGGCCAATGCAGGAATATGCAGAACACCAGGAAGTGTTATAATCCTTCCACCTTGCAGCTTCAGCTTGACCTTTCCACGTCCGATGATTCTGGCCCTCCTATCATCCCCTAGGAAGACATCACCACCATCATATTTCTCATACTCACAGAACCACTCCCTATGGGGAGTGAAGTGAAAGGATGCACCTGAGTCAATCAACTATGACTCATGATCTACATGTGTATTTGAAGAAGAAGCCAAATACACATCCCCACCTTCATCCGAGGTGGTTTTTGCCTCTGCAGAAGGACCTTCATCAGATCCCTTTCCTTTCTCAGGAGCTTTAGATCTGCATTCCTTTTTGTAGTGCCCTTCCTTTCCGCATTTTCAGCACACCTTTACAAACTTTCCAGGAGATTTAGATCTCCCTCTAGATTTAGATCTCCCACTCGAAACCTTATTCTTGTTTCTGTTCTGGGACCTTCCTCGTACAGATAAGGCATCTCCATTCCGACCCTCCATATTTCTCCGTCTCATTTCCTCCGACAGCAAGGCTGAGACAATGTCATCAAAATTCAAGGTAGTTGTATTGCTACCTATTGCAATAACCAGACTGTCCCACGAGTCTGGTAGAGAGCACAACAACCTGATGCACTTATCTTCATCTGAGATTTTAATATCAACAGACGACAGCTGACTTACCACAGTATTGAAGGCGTTCAGATGCTCTGTCACCGAGTCTCCATCCTTCATCCTCGGGTTATACAGCTTTTTCCGCAGGAACAACTTATTCACCAGAGACTTAGATTGGTACAAAGTCCCAAGTTTTTCCCACAAGGTCTTCGCCGTAGCTTCCCCAAATACATTCAACAATACTGAATCTGAGACACACAACCGTATTGTGCTCTTAGCCTTCCGATCCAGTTTCTTCCAGTCTTCATCTGACATTGCCGTTGGTTTAGTACCCAGATCTACCGCGATCCACTGATCTTTATCCACCAGCAGATCCTCCATCTTGAGCTTCCACAACTCAAAACTCTGACCATTAAATTTCTCGATCTCTATCTTTCCGCCGCTCGCCATCTTCTCTCACCGCAAGAATCGATCCCGTAGATCTCCCACTGAACAGGGTCTACCTCAGGCCCGAACTAAAAAACCCTCAGCAGCAAAGGCATGCCCTTGAAGCTGAAACAGCTCTAATACCAAATGTAAGTTTTAACCCTGAACAGAAATTATCTACACACGAATCTTATAACAGAAAATAAACAATAGTGAGAGCATAAAACATAAAACAGATAAACACAGAGATTTTCCCCTGGATCCCAAATCGGGACGACCAGCTTGATTTTTCATTATATTCCTTTTAGTGTTACAACACATATATATACATGCCGAAGCATACATAAACCCCAATACATTAACCCTGGATTAGAACATAACCGTAGTTCCCTTGACCAGATCTACAAAATACCAGGGGCCGAAAACCATTGAACCCCAAAACCATGTGCAAAACCATGCACAAAACCATGGGCAGATCCGCCTATGAGTGGGTCCGCACAAAAAACAAATTTTGGCCGGGGCGCTACCCCGGACCCCAACGGTGGGGACTGCTTCGCCCCTCGTGACCCCCCAGCTACGCCCGACGCAACATACAGCGCATGGGGCTAATCGTGGAAAGAATATAACACATACCCAACAGATCTCCGTTTGACGCGTACCATACCTCGTTAGAAATATCTATCCGAGGACTACAAATTTGGAACGAGCAACATCGATCCATGGACCCATGTTGCTCTCCGTTTTCCCAAAAAACGTCGTTTATGGCCTCAAAACGGCTCCAGAAGTTTAGGACCCGAAAAACTGCTAAAAATTGTAAACTGTGCCAAAACTGAAAATCTGAAAGAGACAATGGTGGAGCCCCAAGTGGAATAGGCGGGTGACCACCAATATCCACCTAGATCATTTAATAAGTAAGACTTGCTGCTACTTTTCTTTCCCATTGATGAGACCACCATGATTTTACCATGCCACTGACTCAAGGTGACGTCATATAAGCCAAAGTGGAGCAAGTTTGCTAGTGATATGCTATCAACCTAAATGTGATGTTGAGGTATGTGAAGCCCATCAAGCAAGGGATGTAGTCCGTTGTTTTCAGCCCAAGCTATTTGAATGGGTACAATACAAATAAGTTGACGGATCCAGTTTCCCAGCGGCCTCTTTTTAAAATAAGGGAACAAGAAATCTACACCATTCGAATTCCAACTTTTAGACATGGTAACTTGAAACTGAATCCTGAGATTTGAAAAATCCTTTCCTTTTCTGTTGGAATTTAATTCCAACTGCTACACGCAGATGCATGACAAGAAGTTTAATTGCTAATGGAAATTTGAAGGACGGATGACAACAATAGCAAATATCCAAGTCTGACATTCATGCAACCAGTCTCCTCCACACTTAACGATTCACCCACCATAAATAAATTCTGCACCAATCTGTTTGACTTACCACATTTTGATTTGATCACCAACACCATTTCAAGGGGCAGCAGACCTGAGCAGCCAAGGGGGAAGATGACCCATCGGAGAAGGTGACATCATCCATTCTCCGGACCCACCACAGGAATTACGTAGGGTAAAGAGAACTAGCTTGACTGTTCTCCAAGCACTCCTTGGAAAGCAAAAAGTCTTAAATGTTTTGATTTAATGTTTTTTTTTATTTGCCGCAATGTATATATTAAAGTTTTTAACTTTGGGTAAATTTTTATTTACCATGGAACTTTTGGTTTGAACTCAGAACATAGATGTTTTATAATATATATTGTAAATATTTTATATTTACAATATATATAATTACTATAACGAAAAGTAAAAAAAATAAATACATATGTCGTGTGTGCATTGTAGAAGGTAGAAAACTAGAAGGTTGTAAGTATTTTAAAAGTGTAAGGTAATTGACTGTGTATTGTAATTTCTTGCCTGAAGGCAGAAAAGAAAAACAAAGAGAGAGCAACAAGATGTGTTTTGTAGAAGCGTATGCCAAAGGAGAAGAACACTGTGTGAGTAGCAGCATATGCCAGAAGAGGAGAGTTGTGTTTGTGTAGCAGCAGAAATATTTCTTTTGTGAATCCAGAACATAGAAGTTTTGAAGAGGACTGCCATTTCGTAATAGTTTTTAAGTTTAATAGAAATAGAGTTTTTACTTCATCCACCTCTCTATGTATGAATTTATTTTAATCTCTGTGTTGTAGAAGAGGAATTATATTTTCCTCTCTGTTATTCGGAATTATTCAGAAATTCCAACATGGTATCAGTGCTAGTCCAGGCTCTTTTTGTTTTACAAGGAAGTTGAAGGAAGGAGTTTTGCTGAAGGTTTCTCCAGCAGTCTGAAGGCTCAGAAAAGTCTAGGTATTTTACAAAAACAGAGTTTGTTTTGTGTTTTCTTTAAAATATAGTCCAGAGAACTATAAGAAGGAAGTTTTTAGAGACAAAGTTTTATTTCTCAGCAAAAAGACAGTTTGTTTAAAAACACAATCAAATTTTTATTACATAGTTCAGAAAGCTAGCCATGTCAGGAGCCAGCACAAGCACGAGTATTGGAAATACTCAACTCTCATAGTTCAATGCGAAGAACTATGACTATTGGGCAATCACCATGAGAGCCCCGTTTTCCTCTCAAGACTTATGGGAGCTTGTTGAAGATGGTTTAGAAGAACCAACAAATGAACAAGCGTTTAATGCCTTAACACAGGCAGAGAAGGATTTGCTGAAGAGAAATAGGAAGAAGGACTCAAAAGCCCTCTTCTATCTCTATCAAGAAGTGCATGAAAGTGTGTTTCCAAGGATAGAAGCAGCTAAGAGGTCTAAGGATGCATGGGATACTCTCCAGACAACCTATCAAGGAATGGAGAAGGTAAAAACAACAAAGCTTCAATTAATGAGAAGGGATTTTGAAATTATTTGCATGAAGGAGTTTGATACAATAGACTCATTCTCTACTCTACTGATTGGGTTTATTACCCAAATGAGATATCACGGAGACACAGTAGAAGAAAGAATAATAGTGGAGAAAGTGTTGAGGAGCTTACCCTCAAGGTTTGATGTGATAGTCACAACCATTGAAGAGACAAAGGATCTCTCAAATTTTACAGTTGATGAGCTTCATGCATCATTGATGACTCATGAACAAATATTGGGAAGAATAATAAACTCATCTTTGGAGCATGCCTTCAAGACCCAAATTTCCTTTGGAAGATGAAGAGTTCAAGGCAAAGGAAACTATAGAGGATAAGGTATAGGCAGAAGCCAAAACCGAGGAGGAAGAAACAGCCCAGAAAATACAAATGGAAGGGGCAGCAACCAAAATCAGAACCAAGGCCAAGGCAGTAGCCAGCAAGGTGGACAAAATCAAGTACATGGACAAAGGTATGATAAATCCCAAGTCCAATGTCATTAATGTAAGAAGTATGGCCATTATGCCAATGAATGTAGGAAGAAAGAGAGTGACATGGGTAATAGACCCAGTGCTAATTTTACTAAGGAAAATATCAGTCCAAAAAATTTGTTTTTAACATGTAATATGGATGAAGAAAAGAGTGAGGATATATGGTTTCTAGATTCAGGATGTAGCAACCATATGACTAGAAAATTTCCATATTTTCCATGATTGATGAAAATGTGAAGTCTCAAGTAACATTGGGGATAGACAGTAAGGTCTCTGTCATGGGAAAATGTAGATTGAATGTTTTCACAAAGAAAGGAGAAGGAAGATCCATATCAGATGTATATTATGTGCCTAGTATGAAGTGTAACCTCTTGAGCATTGGACGACTCATTCAAAAGGGGTACAATTTTTTCTTTGAATATGATGTATGCACCATCATGGATAAACCACCAAGCAAGAAATTCATTGCATAAGTGAATATGGTAAGGAACAGAATGTTCCCTCTCAAGATGAGAGCAGATTTGAAGAAAGGAGATGAAATGGCAGCAGTGACACAAGAGACTTACCAAAGAGAAGCAAATGATGAAAATTGGTTATGGCACTTGATATTTGGACATCTCAACTTTGGAGGTTTGAATTTGTTGCATAGAAAAGGTATGGTAAAGGGCTTACCATTGATTGAGAAACCAGATAGCCTATGTGAAGGCTGCATCTTAGACAAACAACACAGAGAAAGCTTTCCATCAGGAAAGAGCATAAGGGCAAAGGCACCCTTAGAAATTGTCCATTCAGATTTGTGTGGACCAATGCAAACACCATCATTAATAGGCAGCCACTATATGCTGACTTTTATTGATGATTTCACAAGAAAAACATGGGTTTATTTTTTGAAATTTAAAATTGAAGTGTTTGAGAAATTATACCATTTTAAAGCTCTTGTAGAGAATCAAAGTGGGCAACGTCTTAAAGTTTTAAGGACATACATAGGAGGAGAATATATATCCAAAGATTTCATGCATTTTTCCAGAGAAAATGGAATACACAAGAAATTTACAGCAAGGTATACACCGAAAAAAAATGGAGTTGCTGAAAGGAAAAACTGAACCATCATGGATATGGTAAGAAGTATATTGAAGGAAAAACATTTTCCAAATGAATATTGGGCTGAAGTTGTACATTGTGCAGCATATATATTAAATAGATTCCTAACAAAATCTGTAATGAACACAGTTCCTAAAGAAGCATGGAGTGGCACGAAGTATCATGTCATTGACATGAGAGTTTTCGGTTGTGTGGCTTATGCACACATTTCAGATCAGCTAAGGAATAAGTTGGACAATAAGGGGGAGAAGTGCATATTTATTGGATACAATGAAGAATCATAGGCATACCGACTATATAACCCATCCACCAAGAATTTTTTTATAAGCAGAGATGTACAGTTCATTGAGGAAGAAGCTTGGGATGGAAGGATTGAGAAAACAGTGAATGTTAAAAGTTGTTTGTCTCATGATGATAATGAGGAAGAAATGGCTGAAATACATCCCTCATTAGCAACACCACCTCCACTAACACAAGGAAAACAAGGGACACCACAAGTAGGTATGAGAACACCCTTGAGAAGTGATGACAGTGCTTCTCCAAGCACATCACGAGGAGTAGATTTGAATGCTTCTACAAGCACAAGTTCAGCAAGTGAAAGAGGAACCCGATTCAGAAGTCTGAATGAGCTTTATGAGAAAGAGGAAGAAAATGACGGTATGAACTCTTTATTTTCATTGTACTATCATGTAGATGATCCTATTCATTTTGAAGAAGCTATAAAAGATAAGAAATTGATAGATGTTGTGGGTGAAGAAATGAATGCCATAGAAAAAAATAAGACATAGGAATTCGTTGATATCCCAAAAGGGAAATAAGTAATTGGAGTGAAATGGGTCTACAAGACCAAAAGCAATGTTGAAGGTAAGATTGAAAGGCACAAGGCCAGACTTGTTGTCAAAGGTTACAAGCAGCAACAAGGAAAAATTTGCACCAGTTGCAAGAATGGAAACAGTGAGAGCAGTGTTGTCCATAGCAGCACAACACAAGTGGAAATTTTACCAAATGGATGTGAAATTAGCATTCCTAAATGGAGTATTGATGGAAGAGGTTTATGTTGAACAACCTCTGGGATATGAGAAAGAAGGCCAAGAGCATAAAGTTTGTGGATTGAAGAAAGATATGTATGGGCTGAAACAAGCATCAAGAGCATGGTATAGTAAGATAGATGCCTATCTACTGGAAAATGGGTTTGAGAAATGTGAAGGAGAACCCACATTATACATCAAGGAGAAATATGGTAAGATGCTCATTATTGTTTTGTATGTTGATGATGTGATCTTTACAGGTAATGATGCTTACCTCATTGAGAATTTTAAAACAGTCATGAAAGATGAACTTGAGATGACTGATATGGGATTGTTGAGATATTTCTTCGGAATAGAAGTAGAGCAAAATGAAAATAATTTTTTTATCTCTCAAGCTAAATATGTAAATGAAGTTTTGGAAATATTTAATATGCAGGATTTCAAGGCAAAAATTACTCCTATAGTGATGGGATTGAAGTTGAGCAAGGAAGACATCAACAAGGATGTTGATCCAAGTTTGTACAAAAGAATAGTTGGCAGCCTCATGTATTTGACTGCAACTAGGCCTGATATTATGCACGTTGTGAGTTTAATTTCCATATTTATGGAAAGGTCAAAGGAGGCACATTGGAAAGCAGCAAAAATAATTCTTAGGTATGTGAAAGGAACAAAGAGGTATGGAATTCTATATACAACTTCAGAAAATTTTGAGTTAATTGGATATACTGACAGTGATTGGACTGGAAGTGTAGATGACTGGAAAAGCACCTCTAGTTATGTTTTTCATATGGGTTCAAGAGCCATTTCATGGGCTTCTAAGAAACATCCAATTGTGGCTTTATCAACAGCAGAGGCAGAGTATGTGGCAGCGATAGCAGCAGCGTGTCAAGCAGTTTGGATGAGGGGAATGTTGAGGAGTTTGTGTCATGAACAGGTAAAAGGAACAACAATTTATTGTGATAATAGCTTAGCAATAGCATTGTCAAGGAATTCAGTGTTTCACAAGAGAACGAAACACATTGATGCCAAGTATCACTACATTAGAGAATTAGTGAGCAATGGAGAAATTGTTTTACAACATTATAGAACAGAAGAGGAGTTTTCTGATATACTGACAAAACCATTGGGGTAGAAAAGTTTTAATTACTTGAGAAAATGTCTGGGTATGGAAGAAAATACAACAATTGAAATTAAGAGGGAGTGTTGGAATTTAATTCCAACTGCTATACGTAGATGTAGGACAGAAATTTTAATTGTTGATGGAAATTTGAAGGACGGACGACAACAGCAGCAAATCTCCAAGTCCGATCTTCATGCAACTAGTCTCCTCCACACTTAACGATTCACCCACTAGAAATAAATTTTGCACCAACTAGTTTGACTTACCACATTTTGATTTGATCGCCAACACCATTCCAGGGGGCAACAGACCTGAGCAGCCAAGGGGGAAGATGACCTACCGGAGAAGGTGACGTCATTCCTTCTCTGGACCCACCACAGGAATTCCGTGGGGTAAAGAAAACTGGCTTGAGTGTTCTACAAGCACTCCCCGGAAAGCAAAAAGTCTTAAATGTTTTGATTTAATGTTTTTTTTATTTGTCGCAATGTATGTATTAAATTTTTTAACTTTGGGTGAATTTTTATTTACCACGGAACTTTTGGTTTGAACTCAAAACATAGATGTTTTATAATATATATTGTAAATATTTTATATTTACAATATATACATATAATTACTGTAATGAGAAGTAAAAAAAAAGAAATACATATGCCGTGTGTGCATTATAGAAGGTAGAAAAACCAGAAGGCTGTAAGTATTTTAAAAGTGAAAGGTAATGGACTGTGTATTGTAATTTCTTGCCCGAAGGAAGAAAAGAAAAACAAAGAGAGAGCAACAAGCTGTGTTTTGTAGCAGCGTATGCCAAAGGAGAAGAATGATGTGTGATTAGCAACATATGCCAGAAGAGGAGAGCTGTGTTTGTGTAGCAGCAGAAATATTTCTTTTATGAATCCAGAACATAGAAGTTCTGAAGAAGACTCTTATTTTTTAATAGTTTTTAAGTTTAATAGAAACAAAATTTTTACTCCATCTGCCTCTCTGTATATGAATTTATTTTAATCTTTGTGTTGTAGAAGAGGAATTATATTTTCCTCTCTGTCGTTCAGAATTATTCATAAATTCCAATATTTTTCTTTCTCTAACTGCTCAATCAAAAGCTGCAAATATTCTTTAGATTTCCTTTCCCCGTCATCTTCTCCAAGCGTACTTCTTGACTTCAACAAAACATGGAAGGTAATATCCCTACTACTTCCTCTACAGAGTGCAGAACTAACAGGATACTTATCAAAAATGTGATAGATGTAGTCTAATGTAGCACAATTCTTCTGAGAGTCCCAGTCCATGGAATATTTGCAATCTCCTTCTGATTTTGACTTGTGTTTCACAAATTCTTGAAACCCCAAAACTTCCGTAGCTAAAACTAGACTTAATATATTAGAGGAAAGAAAGCCAACAACAAAATTGGAGCACACAAGGTGAATCTGACAACGATAGGATACAAGCTTCACCTGGAAATCACCAACATCTTCAGCGATTTTATCCAAGGAAATGTTCTTCATAAATGACATGGCATCACCTAGCATGTAAACTTTAAGCTCAAACACTGATGAAGCATTGCTTACTTGAGAATTTTTTTTAGAAGTTTCTCCAGAAGATGAAAGGCATTTGTCTTTGTGATCTGAACACACTGTAGACTTCTGAAAAGCAAAGAGAAAAGAACCATCCCCAGACCTGCATGCATTTACAAAACCTGAAGAGAGAGAAATGTGCTTAGGTTTCATCAAAGGTTGATGATGAAGTTCTACCACCCTAACCTTGTTCATTTCATCAACTAGAAGAAATTATGCTTTCCCAGGAATACACTGCATCCATATTATACTTGTACTCCCAGAAAACAATTCCAACATAATTTCCACACCTGTCCAATCTATATTCCAGAATTATTCATCAAACCTCTATATTGAAACCTTGGATACTTGAGCATCATATAAAGCCAAGAATCATGTATATTCTTCAAAATATACCAAATCAAAACACCGTTTAAATGTGCGAATAGGATTGTTCCCATGCAGAAATGGTCGTAGCTTTGGGGACATGTACAAGTTCAACGTGTTAATTACTTTGTCATGGATAAAAACTAGCAATTCACCAGATCTAAGAAATGCCACCTTTTTAATATCTTCTATCTCAGGATCACAGCACACTAATTCAAATGGTTCCGAGAAATATGGGATAATCCGATGCATGGAATTTGAATTTAACTCATCTAAGTATTTTTTCTGTGGTGTCATCTCTACAATCATCCATTGTATGCTGGTCTTTTCCTCTACTTCACTTGAAATTTGTAAGCTTGCCTCCAAAGTCCCGAACCTCCTATATGACCTTTCAACATAGAAATTTTCAATATATGCACGTCTTTCAACAGAGGAGCTTTGGGATAGATTTTCCTTTGTTTGAGTAAGAAAATTTTCCTTTTCATTTTTGAACTACTGCTCCTGAAGCTTTTCAACTGCCTCCTTTTCAGATTCAATATTTTTCTTAAGCCAGGGTAGTATCTCTTTCCTAATCACTGACATGAAACTCTGGCTGAGTTGTTATTTCCTATCTCTGTAGATGGATGAACAAAGGTGTTTCCATGTGTCAACAGTGAAAACATCACTTCTCAAGATCGCATCAAGGTTAAAATTAGAAAACTTTCTTTGCCATTCCAGATATAAATCTTGCAACTCTAGTGAAAGGACTGCCTTCACATATTATAATTCAGCCAAAATAATATCAAGGCTACCAAAAGTAAGAATCCTTCCTTTAGCTTTTTTGACAAGCTTCAAAGAGTCTTGGATGGAGTTGTTGAAGCAGTGTGAAGACTCAGCAAAAGTCTAGGTATTTCTCAAAAAACAAAGTTTTGAGTTTGTTTAAAAAGTGCAGTCCAGAGAAGTATTTTTGAAGATAGAGTTGGTCTCTTAAGCAGAGAGACAGTTTATTAAAAAACATAGTCAAGTTTTTATTAAATAGTTCAGTGTGCTAAGCCATGGCAGGAGCCAACACAAGCATGAGTATTGGAAATACTCAACTCCCACAGTTTAATGGGAAGAACTATGACTATTGGGCAATCACCATGAGAGCCCTGTTTGCCTCTCAAGATTTATGGGAGTTTGTTGAAGATGGTTTTGAAGAACCTGTAGATGAAATTGCTTTTAATGCCTTAACAGAGGCAGAGAATGATTTGTTGAAGAGAAATAGGAAGAAGGACTCAAAATCCCTCTTCTATCTCTATCAAGCAGTGCATGAGAGTGTGTTTCCAAGGATAGCAACAACTAAGAGGTCCAAGGATGCATGGGATACACTCCAGACAACCTACCAAGGAATGGAAGAGGTGAAGACTGCAAAACTTCAATTAATGAGAAGGGATTTTGAAATTATTTGCATGAAAGAGTCTGACACAATAGACTTATTATTCACACAGTTGATTGGGTTGGTCACCCAAATGAGATCTCATGGAGAGATAGTGGAAGAGAGAAGGATTGTGGAGAAAGTGTTGAGGAGCTTACCCTCAAGGTTTGATATGATAGTCACAACCCTTGAAGAGACAAAGGATCTCTCAATTTTTTCAGTTGATGAACTTCATGCATCAATGATGACACATGAACAAATATTGGGTAGAAATGCACACTCATCTTAGGAGCATGCCTTCAAGATCCAAATGTTCTTTGGAAGAGGAAGAACTCAAGATAGAGGAAACTACAGAGGAAAAGGAAGAGGTAGAAGCCAAAATAGAGGAGGAAGAAACAACCCTTCAAATACTCATGGAAGGGGAAGCAATACAAATCAAAACCAAGGCCAAGGAAGCAGCCAGCGAGGTGGAAAAAATCAAGCACATGGACAAAGGTATGACAAATCCCAAGTCCAATGTCATTATTGCAAGAAATATGGGCACTATGCCAATGAGTGTAGGAAAAAGCAATATGACATGAATAATAGGTAGAATGCTAATTTTACAAAAGAAAAGAACCAAAAGAATGTGTTGTTAGCATGTAATGTAGCACAAGATAGACAAGATGATGTATGGTTCTTAGATTCAGGTTGTAGCAATCACATGTCTAGAAACATAGAAATGTTTGCCAATCTTGATGAAAATGTTAAATCTGAAGTAAAAACAGGAACTAATAGTAAGATCTCTGTCAAGGGAAAAGGCAGAGTAAGTATCCTAGCAAGAAATGGAGAACAGAAGTTTGTGCCAAATGTATCCTATGTACCTGGCTTGAAATGTAATCTCTTGAGCATTGGACAGCTCATTGACAAGGGATACATTGTATTTTTTTTTAATGATGTGTACACAATCATGGACATACCTCCAAGAAATAAAGTCATTGCAGAGGTGCAGATGAAAAGCAATAGAATGTTTCCTCTCAAGCTCAGAGCAGACTTGAAGGAAAGAAGGAATGTAGCAGTTGTAACACAAGAGCTCTTTCAAGAGGAAGTGAAAGATGAAAACTGGTTATGGCATTTGATGTTTGGACATCTCAACTTCGGAGGTCTGAATTTGTTGCATAGGAAAGGAATGGTAAAGGGATTACCATTGATAGAGAAACCGGAAAACCTTTGTGAACGCTGCATCTTGGGAAAACAACACAATGAAAAATTTCCATCAGGAAAGAGCATAAGGGTAAATGCACCCTTAGAAATTGTCCATTCAGATTTGTGGACCAATGCAAACACCATCAATAGAAGGCAACCACTATATGTTGACCTTCATTGATGATTTCACAAGAAAAACATGGGTTTATTTTTTGAAATTTAAGAGTGAAGTGTTTGAGAAATTCTGCAACTTTAAAGCTCTTGTAGAGAACCAGAGTGCACATCATATAAAATTTTTAAGAATTGATAGAGGAGGTGAGTATATCTCAAAAGAATTTCTGCATTTTTGCAGAGAAAATGGCATACACAAGCAATTTACAACAAGGTACACACTGCAGCAAAATGGAGTTGCTGAAAGGAAAAATAGAACCATCATGGACATGGTAAGAAGTATGCTAAAGGAAAAACATTTGCCAAATGAATATTGGGCTGAAGCTATACATTGTGCAACATATATCTTAAATAGATGCCCAACCAAAGCAGTAATGAACAGAGTTCCGGAAGAAGAATGGAGTGGCATAAAACAAGGTGTCACCCACATGAGATTTTTTGCTTGTGTGGCTTATGCACACATTCCAGATCAACTAAGGAAGAAGTTGGACAGTAAGGGGGAGAAGTGCATATTTATTGGGTACAGTGAAGAATCCAAGGAATATAGGTTGTATAACCCATCCACCAAGAAGTTTTTTATAAGTGGAGATTTGCAGTTCATTGAGGAAGAAGCTTGGGATGGAAGCATTGAGAAAACAGTCAAATGTGAAAAGATGCTTGTCTCATGATGATGCTGAGGAAGAAATGGCTGAAAATAACACCTCATTAGTAGCACCACCTCCACCAACACAAGGACAACAAGGGACACCACAAGCAGGTATGCGAACACCCTTGAGAAGTGATAAGAGTGCTTCTCCAAGCACACCACAAGGAGCAGATTTGAGTGCTTCTTCAAGCACAAGTACACCAAGTGAAAGAGGAACCAGATTCAGAAATTTGAATGAAATTTATGAGCAAGAGGTAGCAAATGAAGGTATGAAATATTTATTTGCATTGTATTGTCATGTAGATGATCCTATTCATTTTGAAGAAGCAGTGAAAGATAAGAAATGGATAGATGCTATGGATGAAGAAATGAATGCCATAGAGAAAAATAAAACATGGGAATTGGTTGATCTCCCAAAAGGAAAATAAATCATTAGAGTGAAATGGGTCTACAAGACCAAAAGCAATTCTGAAGGTAAGATTGAAAGGCAAAAGGCTAGACTTGTTGTCAAATGCTACAAGAAGCAACAAGGAAGATACTATAAGAAAACTTTTGCACCAATTGCAAGAATGGAAACAATGAGAGAAGTGTTGTCCATAGCAGCACAACACAAGTGGAAGGTTTACCAAATGGATGTGAAATCAGCATTCCTAAATGGAGTTTTGATGGAAGAGGTTTATGTTGAACAACCTCTGGGCTATGAGAAAGAAGGCCAAGAACACAAAGTTTGCAGATTGAAGAAAGCTCTATATGGGTTGAAACAAGCACCAAGAGCATGGTACAGTAGGATAGATGCCTATCTACTGGAAAATGGGTTTGAAAAATGTGAAGGAGAATCCACATTATACATCAAGGAGAAATATGGTAATATGCTGATTGTTCTTTTATATGTTGATGATGTGATCTTTACAGGTAATGATGCTTACCTCATTGAGAATTTTAAATCAGTCACGAAGGGTGAATTTGAGATGAGTGATATGGGATTGTTGAAATACTTATTACGAATATAAGTAGAGAAAAATGAAAATAATTTTTTTATCTCTCAAGCGAAATATGTAAATGAAATTTTGGAAATATTTAATATGCAGGATTGCAAGGCAACAATTACTCCTACAGTGATGGGATTGAAACTCAGTAAAGAGGACAGCAGCAAGGATTTTGATCCTAGTTTGTACAAGAGCATAGTTGGCAGCCTCATGTATTTGATTGCAACTAGGCCAGATATTATGCATGCTGTGAGTTTAATTTCCAAATTTATGGAGACGCCAAAGGAGACACATTGGCAAGCAGCAAGAACAATTCTGAGGTATCTGAAAGGAACAAAGAGGTATGGAATTTTATATATCACTTCAGAAAATTCTGAATTGATTGGATATACTGACAGTGATTGGGCTAGAAGTATAGATGACCAGAAAATCACCTCTGGTTATGTTTTTCATATGGGTTCAGGAGTCATTGCATGGGCTTCTAAGAAACAACCAATTGTGGCTTTATCTACTGCAGAGGCAGAGTATGTGGCAGCTACAGCAATAGCATGTCAAGTAGTTTGGATGAGGATAATGTTGAGTTTGTGTCATGAACAGATAAAAGGAACAACAATTTATTGTGATAATAGTTCAGCAATAGCATTTTCAAATAATTCAGTGTTTCACAAGAGAACGAAACACATAGATGCCAAGTTTCACTACATCAAGGAGCTAGTGAACAATGGGGAAATTATTTTAAAACATTGTAGAACAGAGGAGCAGTTTGCAGACATTTTAACAAAACCATTGGGGCAGAAAAGTTTTAATTATTCGAGGAAATGTCTGGGTATGGTAGAAAACCTAGTAGTTGAATTTAAGGGGGAGTGTTGAAGTTTAACTCCAATGCAACAGTGCATAGGAGGATGAAGGACAACATCAGCGTTCTTCTGTTTGCTTACACGCCATCACACATTTGGATTCCAGCGAGTCCCATCTCCAGCCAATGGGAGGCCTATCGCGCAGAAATGATGCCCAGTCAGCAAGGGGGCATTTGGTATGTGATTTTTCTATGCAGGAGGATTTAATTCTTGTTTTGAAATCCACAAAGGTTTTATACCTTAGGATAAAATGCGTTAATGTTTTATTTAAAAATGCCACAACGTATGTTTAGGTTTAAAGTCAGTTTAAATTTTTGGATATATATATGTAAATGTTTTAATACATATATATTTTAAATATTTTTTCAATATTTATAATATATATATATATATATATATATATATATATATATATAAAGATAGTTTATTTTATATTTTAATAGATGACTATATGTAATTTTTTAAAGTGAGCCCGAAGGCTGTAAGAGATAGTGCTGCTGTGTATTTTTGGAAAGACATATCGTGAAACTCTGTATTATTAAAAAAAAAAACAGAGGGAAGATTTTGTGAAGCACTGTGTGTGCAATTTTTTTTGTAAGAGACTGAGAGGAAATTTGAGGACACTGTGTTCCATTTTGAAAGAGGAAGAATATCATATTGTAATAGAGTTTTATTTTTAATGAAATAGAAGCTGTTTGTGTGCCATCTCTGTTCAACAAATTTTAAAATGAGTTTTCTGTATTAGAAGAAGAGATTTATTTCTCTCTGTGGCTTCTGGAATACTTAGAAATTCCAACAAATCCTTCATGTCATGAATATCAAAATTATTTACTTGGTCGAAAGTATCATCGCTCGTGAGGAAAGCTAATAGAAGCTATTTTTCAATAAAAGATCTTTCTGTGTTCAAAATTTCATTGCTCATAAGGAAAGCCAGGAAAACAATATTTTGTGTTACATTTAGTAATTTTTTAGGAAGTAAATATTTTATCCAATCATGGAGTGCATTGTCCGAAACACGGATGACTTCTAAAACCCCTAGTAACTGGATTTTTTTGCTTGCAAATTGAAGAAAAATCTACTGACCTGATACTACTGGGTGTTTCTTTATAGATCCATCTTTTGTAATATGTAAAATCTGTGAATTCTAGTTTGTATTGTCACCTTCAAATATGGGCTTCAATATAATATCTTCTTCAAACATAATCAAGTGGCCAGAATTTTCAGTTTTTTCAATGATAAACTATGATTCCATCCCAGTAGAGTGTTGAAATTTAATCTCCGCACCAGTGAAAACCAATTTCTGGTTACCCAAGTTGCAACCCCAAATAGTATCCAATCGATGTTCCACTCGCTGTAACCTATTTATTGGAATTGGAATCTCACCATCTCCAATATGCTCCCCGTCTTCATATGTTGTGTCAGGAATATATCGAATAAATCTGCAATACTCAGGTAGAACTTGGAGAAAATTCTGCAAGATCTGCTTCTCTAATTCATTAAGCTTTGATTGGATGTTGCTCTTCCGACTTTCCCAGCAGCGACGTTGGATAGAATTATCCAAGTCTGTATAAATCTGAAACTCTGGCAATGCAGAATGCTTCAAAAGAGAAACGAAGTGTTCATTGCGGAGCCTAGTGAAATCAAGATCATAGTCTTTGGACATTTGTTCCAACTCAAACCCAAGTGCACTAGCATCACGTACCCTTTTAAATTGACAACTAAAATACTTTCTGGACCTTTTATAATTACCCGTGAGAAAAGCACATCTGTAATATACTTAAGCAAAGAAAAATGTATGTTTCGGTATTTCCAGACCTTCAGGAGGGGTCGTACTGATATAGCTTCCTATGTTCACTTTGAACCCGGTGAAACCCTGACATCATTTTCTGAATTCTAGACATGACTTATCTTCAGCCTCTGAGTTCGTTTTAGTCTACGAGAAGTGGTGGTGATAGAAGTAGAAAAAGCTCCCAGAATGTTATGCTCTTCAACGCACACAAAAACATCATCGCACAAATCCACTACATACCATATGAAATTGCAAGAACCCTGTTTCCTTGAAGCATCTTTGAGATGGGTACCTTGATGCCAATAGAAAACAATTATGTAATGCTTCAAAAGACCTGTTGGAAATAATAAATTCCCCTGGTGTTGACTTTGTGCAGGGAAAGAGGAGTACAACAGGGCCAGCAAGATTGCATGCATGGCATTGTACATTCAAGATGAATATAAATGAAACAGGGGAGGATTTATTGTTTATCGGTCGCAACCATACCTCCACCACTCAAAATTGATGTTTATCTATGGTTTTTTGAGCACGCAGCATACAACAGTGATAACAGTATTATCGGGTTTTAAAGCCACCATACCGAGTCTTAAACTTTCAACCACCACACCGCCTTATCCATTTACCAACCGCATTGATTTTTTCTTTGAAGTGTTTTGAACTGGGCTCAAAGTGTTTTAAATGATTTAATGTCCCGCCGTCGCTCATTGCAACGTTGTTTAATCCATAATATGGAAGTCGCTGTGTTTTATTACTGATGGGATGTGTCTTGTTGATATGAAGTTCTGATGCGACGCGATGATGCGATATCGCACATTGCTCATCGCATCGAACATGTGTAAAGCCTCTTCCGCAAATGTTTTACCACCAATTTATTTCATGCGATGCAATATCGCATATCGCATGCCCTGCATGTTAAAAGCACTCCGCTATGTTTATGTTCCGATACACACTTGTGATGCGACAATGCGATCTTCGCTGTGGGGTCCATTGCACATCGCACATTGTGCATACATTTTGATTATCGCCCGGTCCGCTCATTGTCTACAATGCGATGTTGCGACTTCGCACATCGCACATCGCAAGTGCACAAGTCCTGCACACTACATGAACCACTTGCAAGCCTGCGATGTGATTTTCGATGTGGGCTCCACTTGCAATTGCACATATGTATTTTTGTTTGATGTTTTGTTGATCGCCACAACCAAAGGATTTTGACTTTGGTTTATGAATATATGCGGCCAATGTATTTTCATGTTTTGTTTTAATTTTATTACCACGCTATATATATGCCCGAAAGAAAAAAAGCACAGTTAGACGGACAGACAGACAGAGACAGAGGTGTGAATTTTGTAAAATCCTACAGGCGAAAAGAAAAACAGAGCGTCCCTGTGAGAAGAACAGAGGACTGTGTATTATTGTCTTTGTGTGCGACTGTTTCTGTAAAGCCCGAAGGCATCTCAGTAAGACAGAGAGCAAGTTTGTAGTGCTGTGTCTGTAACAGCCAAGAAAAGTTTTTGAATTGTAAATCCAGAACCATGTTTTCAGGAAAAATATCTCATTTTGTAATATTGTTTTATGTTAATGAAATAGTTCAGTTTCCCATCTCTGTCCAGCAGCAAAGTTTGTTTGTTTTATAATCTCTGTGTTGAGGTAGAGGAGAATTTTGTTCTCCCTGTGTGTTTCTGGAATTCTCAGAAAATTCCAACATGGTATCGGAGCTAGTCCAGGCTCTTTGAAGGTGTCAAAGAAGCTGAAGGAATTATTTGTTGCAGTAGTTCTCCAACAGAGTGAAGGCTCAGCAACAGTTCAGGTATTTCTAAAAAAAAACAGAGTTTGGTTTTGTTTAAAAGAGTGCAGTCCTCAGAAACAGAGTTTTTCTTTTAAAGAAGGAAAGACATTTTGTTTAAAAAGAACATAGTCAAGTTTATTGCATAGTTCAGTGTGCTAAGTCATGGCAGGAGCCAGCACAAGCATGAGTATTGGAAATACTCAGCTCCCACAGTTAAATGGGAAGAACTATGATTATTGGGAAATCACCATGAGAGACCTGTTTGCCTCTGAAGACTTATGGGAGCTTGTTGAAGATGGTTTTGAAGAAACAGCAGATGAAAATGCCTTTAATTCCTTGACACAGGCAGAGAAGGATTTGTTGAAGAGAAATATGAAGAAGGACTCAAAATCCCTCTTCTATCTCTATCAAGCAGTACATGAGAGTGTGTTTCCAAGGATATTAGTAGCTAGGAGATCCAAGGATGCATGGGATACTCTCAAGATATCATATCAAGGTATGGAGAAGGTGAAGACAACAAAGCTACAATTGCTGAGGAGAGATTTTGAAACTCTCTGTATGAAAAAGTCTAATAACATAGAATCATTATTCAAACATGTGATTGGAATAGTTACCCAGATAAGGTCTCATGGAGAGACACTTGAATAAAGAAGGATTGTGGAGAAAGTGTTGAGGAGCTTACCCTCAAGGTTTGATGTGATAGTCACAACCCTTGAAGAGACAAAGGATCTCTCAAATTTTTCAGTTGATGAGCTTCATGCATCATTGATGACACATGAAAAAAGATTGGGTATAAATGAGAACTCATCTTTGGAGCATGCCTTCAAGACCCAAATGCCTTTTGGAAGAGGACGAGGTCAAGGCAGAGGAAGAGGAAGAGGCAGAAGCCAAAACAGAGGAGGAAGAAATAGCCCTTCACATACTCATGGAAGGAGAAACAATCAAAATCAAAGCCAAGGCCAAAGCAGAAGCCAGCAAGGTCGACAACATCATGCGCATGGAAAAAGCTATGACAAATCCCATGTCCAGTGTCATTATTGCAAAAAATATGGACATTATGCCAATGAGTGTAGGAAAAAGCAATATGACATGAATAATAGGCAGAATGCTAATGTTACAAGAGAAGAAAAGAACCTAAAGAATGTGTTGCTAACATGTAATGTAGCACAAGATAGACAAGATGATGTATGGTTCTTAGACTCAGGCTGCAGTAATCACATGACTGGAAACATAGCAATGTTTTCCAATCTTGATGAAGATTTTAAATATGAAGTAACAATAGGAACTGATACTAAGATCTCTCTCAAGGGAAAACAGTAAGTATCCTTGCAAGAAATGGAGAGCAGAAATTTGTGCCAGATCTATACTATGTTCCTGGCTTGAATATAATATTTTGAGTGTTGGGCAGCTCATTGACAAAGGTTACAATGTATTTTTCAAAAATGATGTGTGCAAAATTATGGACATACCTCCAAGCAATAAAGTCATTGCAGAGGTGCACATGACCAGCAATAGGATGTTTCCTCTCAATCTCAAAGCTGACTTGAAGGAAAGAAGAAATGTAGCAGCTGTAACACAAGAAGTCTTTCAAAAGGAAGTGAAAGATGAGAACTGGTTATGGCATTTGAGATTTGGAACTCTTATTTTCAGAGGACTGAATTTTTTGCACAAGAAAATAATGGTAAGGGGATTACCATTGATATAAAAAATAGACAACCTTTGTGAAGGTTGTATCTTGGGAAAACAACATAGAGAAAAATTTCCATCAGGAAAGAGCATAAGGGCAACGGCACTCTTAGAAATTGTCCATTCAGATTTGTGTGGACCAATGCAAACACCATCAATATCAGGCAACCATTATATGTTGACCTTCATTGATGATTTCACAAGAAAAACATGGGTTTATTTCTTGAAAAATAAAAGTGAAGTGTTTGAGAAATTTTTCCACTTTAAAGCTCTTGTAGAGAAACAAAGTGGGCAACATATCAAAGTCTTAAGGACTGATAGAGGAGGTGAGTATATCTCAAAATAATTTCTATGTTTTTGCAGATTAAATGGCATACATAAAAAAATTACAACAAGATACACACCACAGCAAAATCGAGTTGTTGAAAGGAAAAACCGGACCATCATGGATATGGTAAGAAGTATGCTAAAGGCAAAACATTTTCCAAATGAATATTGGGTAGAAGCTACAAATTGTGCGGCATATATCTTGAATAGATGCCCAACCAAAGAAGTAATGAATAGAGTTTCGGAAGAAGCACGGAGTGGCATAAAACAAGGAGTCATTCACATGAGAGTTTTTGGTTGTGTGGCTTATGCACACATTCCAAATCAGCTGAGGAAGAATTTGGACAGTAAGGGGGAGAAGTGCATATTTCATGGATACTATGAAGAATCCAAGGGATATAGATTGTATAACCCATCCACCAAGAAGTTTGTTATAATCAGAGATGTGAAATTCATTGAAGAAGAAGCATGGGATGGAAGCATTGAGAAAACAGTCAATGTGAAGAATTGTTTGTCTCATGATGATGATGAGGAAGATATGGCTGAAAAGAACACCTCATTAGCAGCACCACCTCCACCAAAACAAATACAGCAAGGGACACCTCAAGCAAGAATGAGAACACCCTTGAGAAGTGGAAGCATTGCCTCTCCAAGCACACCACAAGGAGCAGATTTGAGTGCTTCCTCAAGCACAAGTACACCAAGTGAAAGAGGAACTAGATTTAGAAATTTGAATGAAATCTATGAGCAAGAAGCAGAAAATGAAGGTATGAACTCTGTATTTTCATTGTATTGTCATGTTGATGATCCCATTCATTTTGAAGAAGCAGTGAAAGATAAAAAAATGGATAGAAGCTATGGATGAAGAAATGAATGCCACAGAGAAAAATAAAACATGGGAATTGGTTGATCTCCCAAATGGCAAGGAAGTCATTAGAGTGAAATGGGTCTATACCAAGAGCAATGATGAAGGTAAGATTGAAAGGCACAAGGCCACACTTGTTGTCAAAGGCTACAAGCAGCAACATGGAAGAGACTATGAGGAAACCTTTGCACCAATTGCAAGAATGGAAACCATGAGAGCAATGTTGTCCATAGCAGCACAACACAAGTGGAAGTTTTACCAAATGGATGTGAAATCAACATTCCTGAATGGAGTTTTAATGGAAGAGGTTTATGTTGAACAACCTCTCGGCTATGAGAAAGAAGGCCAAGAGCACAAAGTTTGTAGATTGAAGAAAGCTCTTTATGGGTTGAAGCAAGCACCAAGAGCATGGTACAATAGGATAGATTCCTATCTACTGGAAAATGGGTTTGAAAAGTGTGAAGGAGAACGCACATTATACATCAAGGAGAAATATGATAAGATGCTCATTGTTGTCTTGTATGTTGATGATGTGATTTTTACAGGTAATGATGCTTACCTCATTGAGAGTTTTAAATCAGTCATGAAGGATGAATTTGAAATGACTGATATGGGATTGCTGAAATACTTCTTAGGAACATAAGTAGAGTAAAATGAAAATAAAATATTTATCTCTCAAGCTAAATATGTAAATGAAGTTTTGGAAAGATTTAACATGCAGGATTGCAAGGCAGCAATTACCCCCACAATAATGGGATTGAAACTCAGCAAAGAGGACAGTAGCAAGGACTTTGATCCTAGCTTGTACAAAAGCATAGTTTGCAGCCTCATGTATTTGACTGCAACTAGGCTGGATATCATGCATGCTATAAGCTTGATTTCCAGATTTATGGAAAAGCCAAAGGAGGCACATTGGAAATCAACAAAGAGAATTAGGAGGTATGTAAAAGGAACAAAAAGATATGGAATTAATTACACTACTTCAAAAAATTCTGAATTGATTGGATATACTGACAGTGATTAGGTTGGAAGTATAGATGACCAGAAAAGCACATCTGGTAATGTTTTTCACATGGGTTCAGGAGCCATTTCATGGGCTTCCAAGAAACAACCAATTGTGGCATTGTCTATAGCAAAAGCAGAGTATGTGGCAGCTATAGCAGCAGCATGTCAAGCAGTGTGGATGAGAAGAATGTTGAGGAGTTTGTATCATGAACAGGTAAAGGGCATAGTGATTTATTGTGGCAATAGCTCAGCTATAGAATTTTCAAAGAATTCTATGTTTCATAAGAGAACGAAACACATTGATACCAAGTTTCACTACATTAGGGAATTGGTGAACAATGGTGAAATTGTTTTACAATATTGTAGAACAGAGGAGCAGTTTGCTGACATTTTGACAAAACCATTGGGGCAAAAGGAGTCTAATTATCTGAGAAAATGCATAGGTATGACAGAAAACCCAGCATGTGATTTTAAGGGGGAGTGTTGGAAATAATAAATGCCCCTACTGCTAACTCTGTGCAGAGAAAGAGGAGTACAGTTGGGCCAACAAGCTTGCATGCACGACACTATGCATTCAAGATGGATATAAATGAAATACGGGAGGATTTATTGTTTTTTGGCCACAGCCATACCTCCGCCGCTCAGCATTGATGTTTATCCGTGGTTTTTTGACCACGCAACATACAAAAATGATAACAGTCTTATCGGGTTTTAAAGCCACCATACCGAGTCTTAAACTTTCAACCACCGCACCATATTATCCATTCACCAACCGCATTGAATTTTTCTTTAAAGTGTTTTGAATTGGGCTCGAAGTGTTTTAAATGATTTAATGTCCCGTTGTTTCTCATCGCAACATTGTTTAATCCATAATCCACAACCCGCTGTGTTTTATTACCGATGCGATGTGTGTTGTTGATGTGAAGTTCCGATGTGACGCGATGATGCGATATCGCACATCACTCATCGCATCGAACATGTGTAAAGCCTCTTCCGCAAATGTTTTACCGCCGATGCATTTCATGCGATGCGATATCGCATATCGCATACGCTGCATGTTAAAATCCCTTCGCTATGTTTTTGTTCTGATGCACACTTGCGATGCGACGATGCAATCTCTGCTATGGGGTCCATCGCACATCGCGCATACATTTTGATTACTGCCTGGTCCGCTCATTGTCTGTGATGTGATGTTGCGACTTCGCACATCAGACATCACAAGCGCACAAGTCCCACACACCACATGAACCACTTGCAAGCCTGCAATGCGATTTGCGATGTGGGCTCCACTCGCAATCGTGCATATGTCTTTTAGTTTGATGTTTTGTTGATCACCACGACCAAAGGCTTTTGACTTTGGTTTATGAATATATGCGGCCAATGTATTTTCTTGTTTTTTTTTTTAATTTTATTACCGCACTATATATATGCCCGAAATAAAAAAATAACAGTTAGATGGACAGACAGACAGAGACAGAGGTGTGAATTTTGTAAAAGCCCGCTGGCGAAAATAAAAATAGAGCGTCCCTGTGAGAAGAACAGTGGACTGTGTATTATTGTCTTTGTGTGCGACTGTGTCTGTAAATCTCGAAGGCATCTCAATGAGACAGAGAGAAAGTTTACAGCACTGTGTCTGTAACAGCCAAGCAAAGTTTTTGAATTGTAAATCCAGAACCATGTTCTGAGGAAAAATCTCTCATTTTGTAATATTGTTTTATGTTAATGACATAGTTCAGTTTCCCATCTCTGTCCAGCAGCAAAGTTTGTTTGTTTTATAATCTCTATGTTGAGGTAGAGGAGAATTTTGTTCTCCCTGTGTGTTTCTGGAATTCTTAGAAAATTCCAACAAGACCAACATACAAACCTAGTTCAAATTTGTCTTCCTCCATTTGCGCATGAACGGAATGATCTATAACACCCATCTCCTTCAATATTCTACACATCGTTCGCTTGTCCCCATAGAAGCCAATTGTCGGCAAAGATTGTTGATTCAAGGAGTTGAAACTGATTCTGATATCAGGGTATTGATTTTATGCAGAATTAGGTACAATTACATTACAGAGAAGAAGAATCTGTTCTTCTGGAAGATGAACCTTCTCTACAAAGCTGAAATCCTACTTGTCAGATACGATTTTCATAACTTGAAAGAGAGAGACCTACGAATCCTTGCTTGAGGCTTGATCAGTAGCAGTATGGTTCGGTAACTCAGGTTGAGGTCCCTCAGAATTCATAAATGCGCTTGGGGATTGGTCACTGGTGGTAACTGTTTGTGCTAGTGAACCCAAAGTCTCATTTGGATTCAATTCTATAGGGCTTTCAAATATTGAATTTATCAATGCAGTTGGGTTTTGGTTGTTGATGATAACTATACAAGGTGGTGAATCCAGTGTCTCATCTGGAATGGCTTTTGGATTGTTTTCCATTGCATATTCTATCACATTACAATAATCATGATGTAAGGACATCGAGTCTGCCAACATCTCTTCATTCCCCACCCATATAGTATCATCAGAAGTAAAAATTTCAAACGTAGAGAAGATTTCTTCTTTATTTGTAGGTGAAATAGGGCTATTCTCTGCTTCCTCCGTGATTCTGGTTCCTAAGACGTTAGTTGAACTAAGCATTATCTCCTCCTCCATTTCATTTTGGAAGAGATACCCACCACCCATTGTGAGTAAAGATAATTTGTAGAGAACAATAACAAAAATGCTCAAAATAATTTATGATCTAACAAACACCCACAAAAGTAATTACATATTGTATAAAACAACGCATAAATGATTCCATTCAAATATGGTGAATATATTGAAGCATATCGATTAGAAAACAAATACAAAACTCAATTGATTAAGCCTGGTCACAATTACACCATTGATACAAAATGTATTGACGACTGGTTATTTAACTGCATGGAAAACAAGAAGACAAAAAACCCGAACAGAGGAGTGGTTGCATGACCAACAAGAAGAAAAGAAAGAACCTAATAGACAAATTCTTTCATGGTCAACTTGAAGAAAATTATGACCAACAAGAAGAAAAGAAAGAACCTAATAGAAAAATTCTTGCATGGCCAAAACTTGAAGAAAAGTACGCTAGTGAAGAATCAACAAATAAAAGCAGACGAGCAGAATCTGAAAGCAAATTAATTATTTTATCTCTGAAGCATACCTGACAACTTCTTGATACCCAAATATAATCCTGTCGAATGTCAGGCTTCGTAGCAAAGACGAACCAGAGCTGGTAACAGAAGGTAGTACACGGATTCAAGGAAGATAATGCCTGATTTTATATAGTGTGTATATCATATTTGAGAAGGGAAAAATCCTTTTGGTGCCAAGAGCATGGCCTGGCTTTTCTCGAGAAAGGAGAAGATTTAATGAAACGAAATGTGCCATGTCATTCAAGTAGGTAGTAGTTACCAATATTAATCACCACGCGTACAAAATCTTCGTTCCCATTTCGCGAGTGATATAGTCCATTAATGATTCTCGGGATTCATTACGTTGATTTTTATTATTTATGGGTATTAATACTCAAAAGTTAGTTCCATAAAGTATGGTATTAGTGTTGTTACTTTATTGGTGTTGTGATTGAATTCATGATGTTAAATAATATTTTTATTTTTTATTTATTGGGATAAATGGGGTGTAGTGTGAAAGCAGATTTTTTTCTTTAGATTTTTTTGGTTTGGTTGAATGCTTATTTTCTACCCGATAGTTTTATATGTCTCTGTGTTGGATGGTGTATGTGTTTTAATCTTAATTTTATTTTGGGCATTTACTGCCTTGTGTATTTATAGCTGGATAGGTTGGGAAATAAGCCTTGCTTAAATATATTACTGGCAATTGCAAGAGTGGCAAAGAAGAAGGAGGAGCGGAGAATGTGGAAGACAACTATATTCTTGTGCTACATGTTAGGGTACATCATTGATGTCACCTTATGGGGTGCAAAATTCCACACTAAAGGGGAAAATATTTCTAACCTCCACACCTCAAGAAGCACTCTAGTAGAGTCCCTTTTGTTGATATTATTTTATAAAAATTGGTGCATCCCCTATCATTTTCCCACCTTTTTTATGGTGAAAAGATGGGCTAACCTGGAAAAGAAAACATTTCATATCTTCATAAAAAAATATGAATGGAAAGTCCACCCTTTTCTAGATTGAAGGCTTTGACTTGGTGGAATATTTGAAACTTTGCCTTGAAAATAGGTTGGACATCTCTACAAATTCTCAATGCATGTTATTCAAAGGGAAGATGCTACAAGACTCCTTTAAGATGAAATATTACTACATCTCATGGAACTCTACCATTATTCTAAGTCTGAGGGTACATGATGGAGCTTCGAGTTTCAGAAAATCCCAGTGGTTTTGAGGCTACATGATGGAGCCATGATGGAGCTTCTAGTTCCAAAAATGCCAGTTCGTAGATCAACCATAATTCAAGTGGGGACCCTATATTGTAGAATAAATGGAACGTGTACCAAATGGGTGGTAAACTCCAAAGTCACTATTTTGTCCTTGTCTTTATCTTTTCTAATATTTTTCATCTTGTAAATCATCCATATGTAGCAGCTTAGAAAAATCAATTGCATCTTATGTTTTTTTGGTTATGTGATAAACTAATCATGAGATGTCTCAACAACCTCAAAATTTTGAATCTCTTCTACTCCTCTAGTTTCTCTTCATGCAAAGGAACAAGACATTTTGGACTATATAATATTTTAGATTCATAATTAAAAGTGCCTAGTAAACAAAAAAAACTTTTTCAATTATTTTATGTTTAATGTATTAAATTTTAATTTTTTTTTTCTTTATTAAAACTTTATAAATCATAATTTATTTTTATGGAAACCAAAAGTATATTTTCTATCATCATTGTTGATAATAGTTTCAAATCATTATCATTCATCAAATTAATGGTTAGATCATAAATTTACATGTATTCGATATATTATTATTGAAATTTGTTGACCATCAAAATGAGGGTGTATATGGTGAATTATTTCATGATAAACTATTCACTCGTTAAAATCTATCCTCAATTATTAATTATAATATATATATTTTAATGTCTTGCTAAAAATAAAACCATCTTTTCTAGTATCGTCATTAATAACTTTATTATTTTTTATCGTCACTAATTATATTGTTTTTTTAACGTGTTATTGTAAATGTGGATTACCAAATAACTTAGTGTAAAACTAAACACAACCTTGCTTTGAATTCTAACATCAGTTGAAATTATTTTGGCTATTTGAAGGAATGATTATAATTTTCTTTACCTATGATCAAAACTCCATTAATAGCATAATGAGCTTTGGTGTCTTAATGATTATTTTTATAATCCAACAACGTCATTCTTACCTTTAAATAGAGAGAATTGTACCAATGATAATAAAAATAATAATACAATGTTAAGGTCATGGCCAATATAGACACCAAATTGACCCACCTCCACACAAAATAGAGAGAATTATACCAATGATAATAATAATAATAATCCAATGTTAAGGTCATGGCCAATATAGAAACCAAATTGACCCACCTCCACACAAAATAGAGATAATTATACCAATGATAATAATAATAATAATCCAATGTTAAGGTCATGGCCAATCTACACACCAAATTGACCCACCTACACACAAAATTTTTTCTTCTATAGTCTATGAAGGAAAGTATACTTAGGATCACAAAGAAAGATCACAAAGCAAGCAGATAGATGGTGGTGTCTAAAGACATCGTTGTTTAGTTCTTAGTGACCACAAAGACAATTCAACACCGATTTTCTAGCCTTTAAATAGGCTTCATCGGAGATGAATACTATGAGAAAAAACCATGGGTGCTTGTATACCTAGAGCTGGAATACCACAAATAACTTGACTGAGTCAAGGTTACTTGAAAAACCCTAACAATCCCCCCCTTAAACCTGACTCCGGGAGATTGACCTAGTCTCATTCATCAACCTTCTCATATGATTTCTCACATTCCCCCCGTCAAGCGAGGATACCAGTCTGTCACCCTGGTATCTCTCTGAGTGGTCCATTCCACAACTTGATAACTCCATGTTCCAGTTGTACTGCATGTATGCTTGAGCATGCTCTTAAGGCCTTACAACTATGTATGCTCCATGCAACATTTCTCCCTAAATTTCATAAGGAAATTAGTTGTGAGCCAAAACTCTTCAAGTGTTCACTTCACACATTAACTCCTTCACTAAACATTAGCACCATTTACACCATCTCCTTCTTTTTTTCATCCATCCTACCATTATCTAGGCTTCTTTCCTTTCTCACCTATGCTTTGACTATATCTTGCATAATTGTGACCTTTTAACAATTATATTTTAATTACCCGTCATTGGAAAGTAAATTGCACACTTTATGCACATGCATTCAATAGTGAACTATTTTTTAAAGTATGATTTTTTAATGTTTTAGTTTATTTGAATTGAGATTAAGTTAGGGTAAGCTCACTTTAAATAGTGGATGGACAACAATATATTTAGTTATAAATATTATTATTAAAATTATTTTAAATTTAATCAAGTTTGGATATCTTAGACTGGAGGCTTTTGTGATTCATAATTGAATAATCAATTAACGATATTAAAAAAAATAAAATAATTTTTATATCTAATTAAACTATTAAATTGACCTAAATAATTTTTATATATAATTAAACTTTTAATTTCAAAATTCAAACTAGTCGTTACGATTTTTAATTAATTAACTAAATTAATAGAACTATTTATTTTTATTTTTATATTATTATTATTATTTACTTTTATATATATATATATATATATATATATATATATATATATAAAGATATAATTAAAATAAAATAATATATAATTATAATAAATGATATTAATAGAAATATAATAATTTTTATATATAATTAAACTATTAATTTTTTTAATTAAATAATTAAATTAATTGAACTAACCGTTATGGATTTCAAAGTCAAATTAGTTGTTATTCTAATGATTTTCTTTGCCTTTCCTACATCTATTTAAAATCAACGACTGATCTGATCTCTCACCTAGTCCTGATGATGAACCACACTGGTTGGTTCGAAACGCGTCAAATTTGTTCATTATAATGTGATTATTACCGAAAAATTTTTCATAATTTATTGATGGATCATAAAAGCCAAAATTCTATTAATATTGAAACCCTGCTCTGTAGGGCCTTGGCAATGAATGTTCATCATTTTGAACGTACCCGGTATCTAAGTTGAGATCAAATGTTACCTTTCTGAAAAGATGTAGAGATGATGCCATTATTCCTTCTTTTTCTTTGATAAAACATCCGCTCAATATTTCGAAAAACCATCATGTATTTTTGAAAACCAGCCTTGCGCTCATTCGTTGTGAGATCTCTAAGGTTAGAAGATGCCTTGATCTTATATCAAGAAAATTATTGTCGTGGCATTTAAATCTGTCCAATTCGATTCCATCGGACTTATGGACCAAAATTGATGCCAGGTCCGGGATTAAATCCAGTCGTTGGGAGGCTTTGTGGAAGGAGAAACTTTCGTTAAAATTTCTGAAGCTGTATAAAAGGTCTTTCCTCGCAAACCAAGATTCGGTTCTATCAGTGAATAGGGTGAATGCCGGTCAAATTTTAGCGCTTTGTTCTTGGGTTTCGGGTGTCGCCTTACCAGCTATTTCAAATTTCAGTGCTCCTTCTGCTTCTTCAGATTCAACGTTTTCTTTGGCTGGTTCGTTCGACGACGATAAGCAGTCTACTTCCAACAACAAGGACTGCTCTCTGACTTCATTAATGTCCAGATATTTACTCACTTCAGACGATATTGTGAGGACAAGGCAGCATTCTTTTGGGATTGCGAAAATCTCTTTTGAGGTTACTGTGATTGACGGTCAATTTAATAGACATTGTACCGATTGGAGATATCCACTTTCAAGGTCGAGGAGATCATCTGACGTTGCCCAGGTGGTTGAGAAAGATGGTTTCAGCGTTGCCCAGTCTTCTGCAGGATCCGGTGGATACGCTATTGTCGCTTCCAATGTTTCTAGTTCAGGTAATTCCGTTCCTGTAGATTCTGATGATGACGGTATCATGGGTGATGAATGCCAGTCTTTTGTAGGATCCGGTCGATACGCAGCCCCCGCTTCCAGCATTTCTAGTTTAGGTAATAACGTTCCCATTTGTTTTGATGCTGACGTGATCTTAAATTCTATCCATGATAATTTTTCTATTAACCCTTTAAGCCCTAATAAATCTCTAAGTAATTTTGAAATTTACTATAATAGTAATGAAATTAACTTAAAAAATCAGATCAATAAACATTTATTTATGAATAAAAATTATATCAATATTAAAAATGAAAAATGGTCAAAAGATAAGATAAAAGAATTTTATGAACTAAATAATAAATATAATAATAACTCTATTATAGATAATAATTTTAGTAATGACATAGTTAAGAAAATTAAAAATGACAATATTAAGATTATTAATAATGATTCTAACATTGATAATTGTATTAATAATAAAAAAATTAAGAATGGCTATACTATTGATAATAATTTTAGTAATGATATGATTAAGAATATTAAAAATGACAATATGATGAATATTAATAATGACTTTACTATAGATAATTATATTGATAATGACAAGATTATGAGTATTAATGACAATAGAAATAATTTTAGTAATGATAATACCAATTCTAATAATAAATCCAACATCAATAAAATTGTCTCTAGTAATAAAGTAGTTAATCTCTCGAGCTTCTCCTTTGACTCATCGGTTTATAGGCTTCTAGAAAAAGGCTTTAATTTTTCCCTTGCTCCTAGGAAAATTCCGGTTCATGATATTATTTGCGATATTGAATTTGGCATCAGAGACTTACTAGATTCCTCCAAGGACATTATAAGGCAAGATTGTGTTGTCATTTTAAGGAAAGCGAAGCCCCCCAAGAGCAACCTCAGTAAGCCTAAATTTGAGGCCTTAAAATCCTTAAATAATAATAAGGATATTGTTGTTCTTAAAGCTGATAAAGGAGGTGCAGCTTTAATTCTTAATAAAGGGGATTATAGGAAGAAAATGTTAGAACGTTTGGAGAATAGTGGGAGCTACAAAAAAATTCCTAAAAATCCCTTGAAAAAGGTCTCAAGAGCTATTGCTGAGGCTATCAAGTCAAGCAGCTCCGTGAGTTCTCTTAGTAAGAAGTTGATTGAAAGCAACCCCCTTACTCCAAGAATCTATGGTCTTCCCAAAATCCATAAGGATGGTGCTCCCCTTCGGCCCATTGTAAACACCATTGGTGGTCCTACTTATCTTCTTGCTAAGTATTTAGCCTCTAAGCTTAAACCTCTCGTAGGTCGTACCGATTCCTTTGTTAAAGATTCTGCATCTTTTGTTAATGAATTAAAGGGTGTTAAAATGGGGCCTGAAGATAGGTTTGTTAGTTTTGATGTTGTCTCTATTTTCACCAATATCCCTATTAAGGAGGCCATTGAAGTCATTAATCGGATCACTGATCCCGGCACAGCCTTTTTAGTTGGGATTTGCTTAACTTCTACTCTCTTTAGTTTTGAAGGTGAGTTTTATTAGAAAACCTATGGTGTTGCTATGGGTTCTCTCCTTTCCCCGATTGTTGCTAATCTCTTTATGGAGGACTTTGAATCCAAGGCACTTTCCTCTGCTCTGCACCAACCAAAGCTTTGGAAAAGGTTTGTAGATGATAGTTGTGTCGTCTGGCCTCATGGTAAGGAAGAGTTGGATCGGTTCTTCATTCATATTAATAGTCAATCTTCCTCCATAAAATTTACCATGGATTATGAGGTGGATGGGAGCCTTCCTTTCCTTGACGTTCTTATCTGTAGAAAGGAAGATGGTTCTTTCTCACATCAGGTTTTTCGTAAAAAAACCCATACTGAACAATATCTTCGTGCAGATTCGCATCATTTCCCTGCTCAAAAGTTAGGCGTCCTCAGCACCTTAGCCATGAGGGCGTTGAGAATCTCTGATGAGTCTCACCTTGAGGGAGAAAAGAACCATCTCCTTAATGTTTTTTTTTTCTAATGGTTATAGTAAGTCACAAGGACTTAAAGATTTTCTTAAAGCAGAAAGAGGTCCCTTGGTTAAAAATAAAAATGATCCTAATCAATGGTCCTGCAATGTAAGGCTTCCTTTCATTCAGGGTACCACTGATAGGATTGCTAGAATTCTTAGGAAGCATAAGGTTTCCTCTTCCTTCAAACCCCTTAACACGATTCGCAGCTCTCTTAACTTTGTTAAAGATCCAGTGAACCCTAGGGATGGAAAAGGTGTCTACCTTATTCCTTGTTCCTGTGGGACGCCTTACATTGGTGAAACGGGTAGGTCCATTAGCCAAAGGATATGTGAACATGCAGCTGACATTAGACATGGAAGGTCCCGCACCTCTGCCCTAACTGAACATGTGGAAAAAACTAACCATCATATATGCATCGAAGAGGCTAAGGTCTAGCCAAGATTGATCACTTTCATCATCGTAAGTTAGGAGAGGCCCTTGAAATTGAAAAAAGGCCCGTAAATCTCAATAGAGATGATGGTTGGAATATAAGCAGGTGTTGGATCCCTGCCTTATATTCTTAATTTTCCTTTTTATTTTTATTTTTATTTATTTATTTATTTTATTTTATTTTTTGATTTATTTATTTATAAATTTTTATATTGGTTCCAAAATATAGAATGTGATTTCTCGAAAGATTTATAATTAAAATATTTTATTTTATTATATATATATATATATATATATATATATATATATATATATATATATATATATATATTAAAGATAGAATTACAATAAAATAATATATAATTATAATAAAATAATATTTGTATTTTGAATAATCAATTAACGATATTAATAAAAATAAAATAATTTTTATATCTAATTAAACTATTAAATTCAAACTAGCCGTTTCAATTTTTAATTAATTAATTAAATTAATAGAACTATTTATTTTTATTTTTATATTATTATTATTATTTACTTATATATATATATATATATATATATTTATCTATTTATTTATTTATAGATATATTTACAATAAAATAATATATAATTATAATAAAATAATATTTGTATTTTGAATAATCAATTAACGATATTAATAAAAATAAAATAATTTTTATTTATAATTAAACTATTAAATTGACCTAAATAATTTTATATATAATTAAACTATTAATTTCAATATTCAAACTAGCCGTTTCGATTTTTTAATTAAATTATTAAATTAATAGAACTAACCGTTATGGATTTCATAGTCAAATTAGCTGTTATTCTAACGGTTTTCTTTGCCTTTCCTACATCTATTTAAACTCAACGATTGATTTGATCTCTCACCTAGTCCTAATGATGAACCACACTGGTTGGTTTGAAACGCGTCTAGTTTGTTCATTATAATGTGATTATTACCGAAAGATTTTATATATTAAAAATATTTTAATTAATATTCATTTTTTAATTAAAATATCTATTTTACATAAGTTTAAAAATAGTTTTTTAAATGCTCAAAATTATATTTAAACTTATATTATATTTATATAAATCCATAATTAAAATTATATAATTAATATTTAAGTATGCATACATAAATATAACTTAAATATAATAATAATTTTAAAAATAATTTTAAAAAAATCAATATTAATTTATTTTTATGAATGTCATATTTCTTAATTTCAATTTATTTATAAATAAACTTATTTCTTATTTTCAATTTATTTATAAATAAACTTATTTCTTATTTTCAATTTATTTATAAATAAATTTAAATAAAATATAAAATCAATTCATATAAATATAAAAATATACCATATTTATGAAATTAAAATTATATTAAAAATATAAATTTATTTATTATCTTCTATAAAATAATTCAACAAATTTTCTTATTCCTCTATTTCATAAATAATTTTTCTTGTGTTAACAAGTTATAATGGTAATTACAACAGTTATTTTTTAAATAAGGAATCACAACAATTGATCACTATTAAAACAAATTTTTCATGTGAATGGGAAGTATAAAAGGAAATGGGACGTTTAAATTTTTAAGAAAAACCAGATTTTTTTTTAAATAGCAAGCAGAAGAAAAATTTATTTCTATTTCACTACTTTATCTTAGTCATCTACTTTACTAAAACCTCTCTTAAAAGGTTTTTATTTTCCATTTTATTAGTTTTATTTCTATTTCACTACTTTACCTTAGTCATTTACTTTACTAAAATCTCTCTTAAAAGGTAAATCTCTCTTTATTTTCCATTTCATTATTTTATTTATATCGTCTATTTTACCTAAAGTGGATTTCTCAAATAATATTCAAATATTCATGTACCTTATTTTAATTAAAAAGTCTTCATGTACCTTATTTTAATTAAAATGAATATGAGAAGTTAATTTTTATAAGAAATTTCATTGTTTCATTGAATATGAATGAATTATATTTATACACAGAACTTCGATTATAAGAATTAAAAAATCTTCCAGAAAACTTTTAAACTACATTCATGTAAATTGTGAAGTTTTTTACAAAGTTAGTAATGTTGAGATTCTTTCTCTTTATAAGTATTTGAATTCAATTTATGGTTTTTATATAAAATAAACTAATGTTATTTCTAATTTTTTTATAAAATCATAAAAATTAAATAATCAAAATTACATTATAATTTAAATTTTGAAAATGGTTTTTCAAAAGTTTATTTAATTTTAAATTGGTCTATAATATTAAAATTTTAATTGAATAAATGTAAATCTCTTAAATAATTTCCATAATTAAATAGAAAAATAATTTCCATAATTAAATAAAAATTTACTCTAAAATTAAATTGCCTTAATAAATCTTATAATTATTTTTGAATTAAAAAATATCACCATATTAAACAAATCTAGAAAAAACAAAAATTAAGATAAAATTTGGGTAACTTGTCACAACCATCGGGTAGGGTTGTAGGCTAAGTGCTAAATCATTACAATAATTTACATGGCATAAAACACCTTGCCACTTAATAATAGTTTTTATTTTCTTTTTCCATTTGTTGGAAGAAGAACTCATTACAATAATTTACATGGCATAAAACACCTCGCCACTTAACAATAATTTTTATTTATTTTTCCATTTGTTGGAGGAAGAACAAGCTCAACATTTCAATTTTTTCTTTTTCCATTTGTTGGAGGAAGAACAAGTCGAACAACATCCAAATTTTCCATTTATGGTTTGTTGCAAAAAATTCCTAAGCCTTTTGTTTAGGGAATAATTCATGAACTTTAAGCCTCCAAAAAAATTATTTATCTCAACCTTTTGTTTGGGTAATAATTCATGAACTTAAGCTTCCTCTTATTCTAGAAAGAGCCCATTGTTGTTGAAATTAGTGTAGTATATTCACTTAGACAAGAACTCTAAAGCAAATTATTCACTGGGAACGATTATTTGCATTGTTCTGGCCATGCTTGTGGCATTGTTCAAAGAAATCACAATAAAACTATGATCATGGCCTTTCTATAGAGTTTATTTTTACAACAGAAGAACTAGTTTATTTTTACAACAGAAGAACAAGTCATAATGAATCTGTTTCTATTAATTTTCTCAAGGGCTCTATGTTATTCATCGCAATTATTTTCAGGTTTGTTTTGTGGCTTGGAAAGCCACCACAACACCTTGCATTATGGAATTTTTGGGTAGGAATCATCATCATATTGTTATTGTTGATGATGAATCTAGTTGTTGTCAGGGTTGGTAATACTAGTAAGTATGAGGATTGGTAATTTATGTATGCTTGTAATAGATTGGGACAAGTTAGGTAATTTATGTATGTTTGCAATCTGCTATGCTTATTTCAATTCAATGACTAGAGTGGAAAATACAACTTCTTGCACAGATGAAGATGTCCTCGTTGTGGATGAGCTTCCACCAAATTGCTACCATGTTGATAATTTTCAACCATGCTTTCTATGTATGATATGCACATTGAAGTTGCATACTTCATATCTCTAGTTTAAGTATTCTTGAATAATTTGATACATCCAAATCTCTAGTGCAAATAATTTGCAAATGCTGCATAATATGTTAAAGTAGAATTGTAAGAACTACATCAAGACTCCACTAGTATGAAAACTGCTCAAGGTCAGCAATGTAGTTTTCCATACACTTTTCGATTCTTTTTTGGTTTAATTGTATATTTTGATGATTGAGAGTGCTACATATATCACTAAAAAAAAAAATTCATTAGAATTGAGAAACTCTCATTGGTTTTGAAATAAAGCGAGTCGAAATTGGTGATGAATTTGATAAGTGGCCTCGTTCAACCCTTGATTTTCTATGAATCAGCTGAGTTGTTGTGTACATGAAGCTAAATTTAAAAAAAAGAAGTTAGAGTAGGACACACATTTTGGGATTTTGGGAGATACAGTCAAATCCATTGTATACGACACGGAGAAGGTATAAATTGACGTATTTTTAAAATTTCAGTCTCTAGTTCATATTAGACTACATCCATATCTCAAACAATAAGAATGGAGAAAAAAAATTTGAACCAGTGGTGATTTTTGGTGTAGAAACACAAAAAAAAAAGAAACAAAAACAAAAAAAATGAATCCAAAAGTTGCATTATGGAGATCAGTGTGTGGGAAGCATTTTCATCTTTGTCTCTTTCTCTGGAAAAATAGATGAGATTCGAACCTATACGAAGCGAAGTAAACAAGATTCAAGATTCAAACTTGTACGAAGCGAATTAAACAAGATTTGAACCTAGACCAAGCGAAGGGGCTGAGAATCGAACCATGTACTAAATGAAGAGTCGAACCCTTTACGAAGCGAAGGTTAATAGCTCATGAACCCAACTAGATTCGAACCTGAAGGGTTGAGAATCTAACCCTGTTGTACCAAGCGAAGGTTGATAGCTCATGAACCCAACGAGATTAGAACCTGGACCAAGTGAAACGGTTGAGAGTCAAAGGGTTGAGAATCTAACCCTGTTGTACCAAGCAAAGGTTAATAGCTCACTAACCTTTTCCATGCGTCAAATTTTCATGGAACAGAGGATGAACCTTTTTTCCAGAAAATTTCTACTTAAGTTTAGATAATTAAAAAAAAATCATCTTTTACAATTCAATCCCACATATATATATATATATATATATATATATATATATATATATATATATATATTTTCATAAATACTTAAAATTAATCAATAATAAATATCACTGATAAGGAAATTATGTCCATTAAAATTTAAATATTTTATTTCAAACCCTACCTTATAAAATTTAATTTTTTTGAAACCTAAACCCCACATAAATTAATTGGGATCATAAATGTTATAGGGAATAAAAGTCGCTTTAAAGTTTCAATATTTTGTTGAAGAGAGATGTGTAATAACTCGGAAGAAGAATTATTTTAATAATATTATTTTACAAAATATCTTGCACTCATGTGACAATTTGCAAAAATTTTGTGTTTATTTTATTTTAGAGATGCGCTGCAATGAAATCCAAAAATTTTATCACACACCTCCTTTACGAGACCATCAACAGATTCTGTTCTTCATAAATACTTAAAATTAACCAATAATAAATATTACTAATAAGGAAACTATGTCCATTAAAATTTAAATAATTTATTTCAAACCCTGCCTTATAAAATTTGAATTTTTTGAAACTTAAACCCAACATAAATTAACTGGGATCACAAATGTTATAGGGCATAAAATTCTCTTTAAAGTTTCAATATTTTGCTGAAGAGAGTTGCGTAATAACTCGGAAGAAGAATCATTTTAATAATATTTTTTTACAAAATTTCTTGCACTGATGTGACAACTTGCAATAATTTTATGTTTATTTTATAATTTTTAGAGATGTGATGCAATGACATCCAGAAATGGTTTATCACATGCCTCCTTTACTAGACCTTCAACATATTTCGTTCTTTATATACTCTGCGACGATTTAGTCTGATGAACCAAATAATTAAATCCCAATTACGTGTATTTGAGAAAGAGAGATCAACAGTTAGCCACTTTTCCATTTGATAGATTAGCCAAAATAGAATGAAAATATTGAGGTTACATTGTTATTTCTACTCTGTGTTCCATGGCATCCACCTCACCTGGATCCTCTAGCACGAAAAACTATGTATTTGATATCTTTATTAACCACATGGGTCTCAACTGCTAGAAAACCCTCCCCAAACATCTCTACCGTCGCCTTAACTAACACAGACTGCGCATATTTCTTGATGAAGATGAATTGAAAAACGGAGTGTATAACTCCTCAAATCCAAAGTGTCATTCGAACAACTTCTGTGCATATCGCTATTTTCTCTCCAAGATATGCAGAGTCAAATTAGTGTCTTGACGAGCTCTTTCTCCTGTTCAAATCACGGTCAACTGTCATTCCAGTCTTTTATGGTGGTGTCAAGCCTTCATATCTGAGATGGGGAATGCAGGGCGAGAAAAGAGTATATGATCGAGCACTACAAATGTTGAGAAGAAGACAACGTTCAATTATAAACCACGACATGACCCCAACACCATCTAGAAATGGAGGAAGGATCTCACTGATGCTACATAAATAAATGGTTTCGATATTGAGACATATAATGGGTGAGTGCTCCAATCTCAACAAGGATATAGTTCAGTACTCCACTGCTGACAATGATGGATAGAATTTAATTTTAAATATGACAGTGATGAAATGATATTGTATCCACATTGTCGGGTGTAATTCTCAAGCAGACAATAGAAACAAAGTTGTACAACTGATTCCTCTCCTTTGGAGCTTTGTGGTAAAGTTTGGTAAAGTTTCTGTAAATCAAAAAAGTTTAAAAAGTTTCCACATGTAAAAATATAATGGGTTAGAAGGGTGATAAGAAAGCTTTATGATTGGGTGGGGTGAACAGTGTTTGCCCACCCAATCTCATAAAGAAAAAGCCTCCAGTGTAAATATAGATTTGTTTTAATTTTTTTATTTATTAAGTGTTGAAAATTTGTGAGAAATATAAGTTATTTTTAGAAAGAAATTGATTATTCATGATGCTTAATATATTAATTTTATTTAATTGGTTATAATAAATACAATTACTTGGTATTTTTTTAACATATTTTATCATCTCTTTAATTTAAATTTTTATTATAGTATGTATAATATATTTTATAGGTGTATTTTAAATGGATTTAACACCTTAAAATTTTCATGGGGCATGGATTTATACAAATTAAATCAAATAAAAACAT
Source organism: Pinus albicaulis (assembly GCA_034641835.2). Lineage (NCBI taxonomy): Eukaryota > Viridiplantae > Streptophyta > Pinopsida > Pinales > Pinaceae > Pinus > Pinus albicaulis. Next base: position 1,195,727,052 of record CM076577.1, read on the forward strand.
AGTCGAAAAAAACAGCATCTTTCATTAATAAAAGTGATTACAATAGCTTGTTTTTTTTTCTTCCTTCTCAAAGAAACATTTTTTGTCACAGATCTATCATTGTACCTCTATTTAATGCCTAATACAAAATTCTACTTACATGCAACACCCTCATCCCACATCTACCCCAGTAACTGGCCAATATAATGGGATTCAACCTCCTAGGTGACCTTAAGGAAGTGGAATCGACGAAAACACATCAAACAAACCTTCCACATCAGCTAAAAAACTCTCAGGAGCCATCCCAACCACTTAGGTAACCAACCCCTGGGTCCCACTGGGTTTTTGGACCATTAAACCCCCCAACACTCCCTTAATATGGGCAAGGGTGTGTCTGGGAGGCTCTGGATGCTTCCACAAAATGGGCATGCATGCGTCCAGGGAATTTTTCCTCAGACCTGTGTCAGCGTCCCTAGGATTTGAGCCAATTTTTCAGGCCCAGAGCGTAGGTCATTGCCCATAACTCAATGACAGGTTCATAAATGACTTATAACAACGAAACAATGATATGTTTGCAAACAAATTGACAAGGTCTAGATTGGACTCCTACTAGCCATGACACGCATTTCTTCAAACATGTCACAAATATGTAATCTAAAGTTCTAAACAACATATCTGAGCATAAGGATCTCATACTTATCTGAGAATTTCTTACGTCATTAGTTGCATATCATCTATTTGGTCATAGATACATTGTTTATTCACTTACAAATCAAAACATGAGGAGAGCCATACATCATCACGTTGAGATTCAAGAAGAAGATCCTAGTGAAAATTATGCACCTGCCCTAGGATGGAGCCTCAGGCTATTTTTAGGTGGATGTCTATTTATAGATGCATGAGAAAATTCTATTTATAGATGAGGTCTATTTATAGATGTATGTGCAAGTTCTATTTATAGATTGCATGTCTATTTATAGATGCATGTAGACTATTATTATCCCTTAATATTAGTTGGACAATAAACAATAATCTATTCTCAATGAACACTTGGAAATAGTTAACTCAAGTGGAAAATCAGTTAGCTAAAGGAATTTCGAGTTGAGTGGTTGGTTGGTGGGATATGCAAGTGGACTTAGTTGTAACTGAATGATTCAAAGTTGTAACATAGTTGGAAGTGCAGTTATGAAAGTTGTAAAGTAGTTTAACTCAGTTAAGTGAGTTAAACATAGTTGTGCTAGTTGTAACTAAAGATACACTAGTGAGAGATCAAGTGAATTAATTATTAATTAATTCACAATCAGTGGCCTCAAATGCAACTGAATATTTAATACTATTAACTACATGCATATCAGATCCAGTGGAGACCCAGTTGAGATGTAGGTGAAAGGGACATTTGACTATCAGTTGTGATATTATCAGTTGCACACATACAACCACACACACATTGGATGTGCCCATGAGGATCACGCAGTCAAGGCAAGCAGGATTACATTCATTCGGGGATTGCTATCAACTGGGATTGCGCAATGGAGGCAAGCTGTCTGGAGATAGTAAATTGGCTAAGGAACTTGCCAATTTTTGTATGACAGTGTGAGACAATTAGCTATTGTACTAAGAGCTCTTGAATTGGAGGTTTGTATGTAATTGTTTCATGATCCATGATATAATACATAATAGAAGATAGTGGGGTTTTTAGCTATATGCTTTCCTTGAGTAAATTATCTGTGTTATGTGTGATTGATATTTCTTCATGATATTGTGATTAGCGATTGTGTTTCAAATTCCGCAAAGATTTTCTAGAAGCGATTTTGTATTTAACAGTAGCATATTATTGTTAGATCAGTAGAATCCAGGCAATACATATTTAGTATTAAATTTCTACACATCATTGTCATAATACATGCTTATAACTGGAAACATAATAAAAACATAAATATCAAGGATACATCATCCATAGAATCCACATATAAACCAACATTTACACATAATATTTTAAGGAAAGAACCTCTTATTAATGAATGCAAAATCCAACCCAGGATGGGACTACCACGTTCCACTCAACCATAGATTGGTTGAGCCAAATCTCTCTTCAGCCAATCACCCCCATGCCATATTCCAAGCATGAATGTGGCACTCAAGCCAAAAGAACCAACCAGGGAATCCCGAGGCTAAACCACCTCACCCTCATCAATAGAAACTAGGCTTTACCACAATCCATCCTAGATCACTAGGCCAAAACAATAAACATGTAATAACAGGATTTACCATGATCTCTACCAGATCACTAAGCCAAAATAAGCATGGATGCCACCAGATTTATCCACCTACACCGTGATGAATTTTCATGTCTCCTAGTATCTCAGGCTTTACCGCAATCTACATCGGATCCCTAGGCCCTAAAACAAGACTCCACTCTCCAGGCTTTACCGCATATCCCATCCTGGGATTCCAAGGCCTGATGGAGAGAACCCACCTCTAGAATTTACCGTATATCCCACCATTCACTGGTCGAGGATTCTTAGGCCCATCGAGGCAACACAAAATTTAGCTTTACCGCAACCCACAGTCCGGTTTAGGGGTTACTAGGCCATGTGTTCTATCATTCATAGATCCAACTCCCTCAACTTTGAATCCATCTGACAATCGAGCTCAACCAAAATATGAGAACCCCATCACACCATGGCTATCCAAAAATGGAAAGGCTAGATTGAAAACACTGTCACACCTGACAAAACCCATTCCTTAACACCAAAGAACCACATGCAATATCACGCATGTAAAATCTAGTAAGGAAATCATACATGTAAATCGACACCTACAAAGAATCTGGTTGTAGCTTCTTGGTCTTACTCTTCCTTTCTTGCTACTTCCTTCCTCTTGCCTTCTTTGCCTTTCTTGATCCAATGCCAAAGTGCTCCAAGAAAACTCTAAGTGTCCAAGAGTGAAAGAGAGAGAGAGAATAATGAGAGAGCTCCAAAACTGAACTGACAAAAGGTTTTGAGAAAAATCTTTCCAATTGATCCTTAGAAGCCTTTTTATCAATGAGGCCTCTATTTTCTTCAATTTTCCATTATTTTCCTTCATTTTCCTCCTCACGTGCAACCTATGATCTTTCACTTTCCTTTTCTCCTATTTTCCATTATTTTCATAAATAAATTGCCAAAAATGTCATTTTTTCTTTCCAAAGTCTTTTCCATTGCCTTTGCAAATTTCCTTAACAATAATAAACCTAATGAACACCCACGCTAGGATGTTTTCCCAACATTCAGCTTGGAATAAGTGTCCCATCAACTGTGGTTATTATTTTTCCTTTATTAACTTTTATTATATGGAATTTTCACCAAAGTTGTTACAAAACCCTCCCCCTTAGGGGAACATCATCCTCAGTGTTCAATGACACCTACAACAAACAAGAATACTAAAAGCAAAACATACTTCCCATGGAGACTTATAACACAACTCGTTGCAGTACTTACAATGATCAACCTATTGAAAATTTGATAATTATACCATTTACTAGAGCTTTATAACACAACTCATTACGATATTTACCATAACAACCACATTTTCTCAACCAAAAAATAGCCATACTATTCATGGAGATTTATAAATCTAGCTCGATACAGTATTTACAATAATATACACATGTGCACATTTTCTCAACCAGCAAAGAAAAGGATATGATGCCTGCATCCGCAACAAGGGAACCCATTGGCTCGCAACTCCACCCTCAAATTAGTACCAGGATTCACTTTCTTCCCGGGAAGTCCATAATCCATAGTTAGAGCCAAAGTTGCATCCAATGCCCAGTGCCACAATCCTAGGTGACTTGTCCTCTCACTAAACAATTACTGACTCCTTGTTCTAGGGAAAACTCCCAATGTGCATCTGATTCCATTTGGAAATGCTAATGACCAAAAAAAATCCATCCCCAACCTTCCCTTCTCTGATACACAATCCCTCGGGAAATCTGGTCATCCCCTTTCGTGCAGTCACTCACCCTCCAAGTTCCCTGACATCCACCATCCCGGGAAATCCATCCCTTGGCAAGGATTCCTCGCATCATAAAGTCAGGAATATACCTACCTCAAAACTATGATACCGATCATAGAATTCTCATGGAAATCAATGGACACTATTGGGTACCAATGTCCCACAATGGCCCTACTCCTAGAGTGTTTTAACAATATACTATTGCATGTTTCAATTCCTTTGCCACTGTTGCTAATCCTTGCAGTCGGTTTCAACCACCCAACTTGGCATTTCCATGATTTCCTGTACCAAGCACATAATTCCAACTAGACTCAAAATGAATTGAAATAAAATCACATCATAGATAATTGGGAGCTTGTCAATAAGGTAGACTTGCAATTCTGTTCGCTTCCCGTCACAGTAAGTCAAACCAGTTGTTTGATCAGGTCATCATGTACAAACATATCACATCTGGTTAGCTCAAAACGCAACCATCATAAACTAAAATCATGAATCGCATGAAATCACCATAAACCATAATCATAAATCACATGTAACCATCAAAAGTCAAAATCACAGATCACATGCATAATAAAACTGAAACAAAATACTGATACTTATCCTTCATCGGTTCTTACTTCTTCCTTTGTTCTTTCTGTACACACATCATATCAGTTGCCACACCCGACAAGCACCCAGTGCCTTCTCTTCAACCACATACACATACACATAGTGTGCATCACACACATAGAACCACACACAACATACAACACCATGCAATACATGTAGCTACACCTAACATACAACACATACAATACATACAATTACATTTGGTGTACAACACAACACAATACATACACCTACATCTGGTGAACAACACAACACAATACATACACCTACATTCGGTGAAAAACACAACACAATACATACACATACATCAGGTGTACAACACAACACATACACCTGCATTTGGTGTACAACACAACAAAATACATAAACCTGCACCCAATGTACAATGCAATACATATACATACACGTAGTACAACACAATGAATATATATGTCATGATACCACTACTACACAATGCACATACATAGTACCACATGCCTGCAACATAAGACAATACCACATGTATACCAATACCATATGCACAACATGTACACAGTACCACCTATACACCAGGCGTACAACATCACCTATACATGACACCACTTGTGTCACGACCCTATCCTTGTGGTACTTTTCCAACCACGTATAGGCGGGTGTGACACCACTATACTTTTTCTTTTCACCAACACTTAAGTTTATGGAATATGCCTAAAAAAACCCTTATCCAATTATATTAAAAGTGCTATCAATGCATCAGAATGATCTTTCTTCAATTAACCATATAACCATAGATATGCATAGCAAAAATCATAAACATATCACACACATAAACATATGTGGGAGGGGAAACTCCCTTATAATTTGAGTTTTCCCAATATATCAATAATTTTGTAATTTAATCGTACATATTATTTTACAAGTCATGCAGCCTGAGTAAACTGGCCTACATAATTTCCAAAACAATCGTGCCCACCAAATACAATTGTCATTTTTTTCGTGCACGTTCTTGCACAAGGGTCGAACTCTCGTTCAACTGGTGAAATTTTCTCCACGGTTTTCTGCCCATCATATCACTATGCATATCCACTTGTCCAATACCCGAGTGCTTTGCCCACGCCCGTATCACTATACTATTCACCAAACTATGCAACACAGGTTTTTCCCACTCGAAGGTCCTTCGTAGCAGCCTCAGGTCATCTAGGTCACCTTCTCCCATGACTCACACCATGCAATAGTTCACAACGGTCAGCACCACAGTCAGCCCAAGCCTGAATCTGCACATCACCCATTACAACAGTCACACTACAGTTGGGTGTTACCCGACTCACCCGACACGAGTCACGGTGGCCTGTCCAAACCAAACCTACACTTCAGCACACAATGCACTGTAGCAGTGGCCAACCCAACTTGAAACTCACCCTGCCCGTGACTATAAACCCCGAATTACGCTCAAGCTAACTTCAGCCCTGCTCACGCACTCTGCTCGTAGCTCAACCCCTCGCTATCTACAATTTCTCCTTTGTTTTTATGTTATGCAATGCTTGTTTTTTGATGATCCAAATGCCACCATCCAATCTCCTTTTTATATTTCATCTTCCATGGTTGTTTACTAACCAACCGACGCATCTTCCACTTTGGCTATGGATGTCCCTACCATTATAACATCCAACCAACCTACCAAGTGTTCTCAACATGGTCATTCACAAGTTCGTGCATCCCATCGCTACGCTTCATGGGTCAGCTCGTGCCAGCCAACTCACCCACACGACTCGGCCTGCTCATGGGTGCTTCACCCGTCGTGGATTTTCACCCGCCCCGGCGCTCAACTTAGGTCTCCCGCGTGCCCTTTCCCAATGCTCGCTCGCCCTCCCATCATGCATGCCATCCATAAATCGCCCACTATTCGTCTATCGCATGACTCACCCACTGGTTGCCTGTTGGTCGCTCCACGCGGTCGCTCGTCGCAATGTGTGGGTGCCCGCCCAACACTATGCACTCACTATGTATGCACCCATCATCGCACATAACCAAACGCAACTCTAAGTCACATGCTCCTCCCGAGCTGGTCCAACATGAGTGCCTGTCACCCAGCATGGGCGCGCCCGCTATGAATTGGTCCCATGACTCCAAATCGAAGTCCTGATATCCTCCACCACTCTAAAAAAAAAATTTCCCTCAATAACACCATCTTAACAACCTCCATATCCAAGACACATATCCATATATGTAGGCACCCAGATATCTCCACCTATGACCTACTCCATGTTCCAAAACCTGTCATAACTTTGCAATAACATCATGTGTCAGATCCCCCTGTGATGGTGATTAGTTGGGAAGTTAATTCAACTGTAACATATCCTCCAAAAGAACGCATGCATCCCACATCATCATGACTGTCAATGCATCTTGTTGTCAATCGTGTCCATCTCGTTGCAAATTCCTTCTCATTATATCAAGAGGACTCACTACCATGAGCAGAAGACAATGAGCCTCATCCCATGCTAGTCTAGAAAGCGAGAGGGGATGGGGAGGCCGAAGGATCTCCATCATCCTTCTCTAACAACTCAATCCACCTATCACGATCTTCATCTTCCAATATTTTCATGTATGCTTCCCAGATCTCTCCCTAAATCTCCAATTATACATCCTTTCTTCCTTCCATTACCTCTAACCTGCCTGTCAAATCCAAGACACTATTAGACAATGTTCTCATAACTTGTGCCCGTTATGTGAGTTTTGTCTCTGAAATGGAAAACCTCTCATAGATTTCTTCATCCCGCTTGATGTCCTCCACATTCATCACTATCAATTTACACCCAGTCGTCATAGCTACCACAGTGGGAATTCCCACTGAATCATCCTCCCATCCATCGTAAATGTACAACTTATTTATATGCAATACCATCATAGCCTCATAATACTTCATAAATTTGATCCCCAATACTGCTTCATAATCATCCATCCACACCACTATGAAGTCGAAATTACCATGGCACCCACCAATGTGCACCTCCACATTTTCTTCCATACTAATGACTCTATCTGGTGGAGAGTTCGCTGCTTTAAACTGAGCTTGAGTTGGAACAAACTTCAACCCAATATTCTCGTGCCTTCTTCCCTGATGAAGTTGTGAGTTGAACCACTGTCCACCATCGTGAATAGTGTACCTTGTCCAATCTTCATATCTACATATTCCAATTTATTCCTCTCAGGATCACATCTAGGGACAACTTCCACAACTTTTGCAGCTCCCAATACCTACATCATCCCAACCTATGGTTCCTATTTTTTCTTCTTCACATCATATTGTGTTTTTTTTTCCATTTTCGGCCTTAAAGGACAATTCTTCACCATGTCGTCCTCTCCGTACAACCAACATTTCAGATATTTCTTCGACTTTGGCTTGCCACTCAATCTCGAATGCTCCTCCTTTGTAGTCTTCTCTTTTGGTTTATCAGAATTCTTTTTCTTCTCATCAGTCCCTTCATCATAACGGTCTATCAACCTATCAACCACAACAATTTCCTTTTCTAGTGTCTTGATATTTTTCCTCTTCACCTCATTGCATACCCAAGGTTTCAATCTAATAATGAAGCTAAAAACCTTGTCTCTCTTTGCCATATTAGGTAGTTCCAAGATCGCACTCGAGAAGTCTTGTTCATATGCCTGCAAAATCCCTATTTTCTTAATATACTTAATCTTCATTCTCGCATCCCAAGTCTCATCTTGTGAGATAAAATTAGTTTGCAAAGTTTCCTTTATTTCTTCCTAAGTAGTGATATCATCAGCATCACCATGTGAAATCTGGTCTACTTTCCTTCTCCGCCACATATTGGCATCTTTCGTAAGGAATTGAGCAACTACTTTCACCTTGGCCTCTTCATTAGGAATTTCCAACCGTTCCAAATATTTCTCCATATCCCATAAGAAATTTTCAAGTTCCTTTTCACTCCTTATCCCTTCATAAGAATCAGGGTCCTTAAATTTTACATGAGTAGTCCCTCCAACTGGTCCTTTCCCAATATCCTTCTTCAAGATAGAAATATCATTTAAAGCCTCGTCAATACTTTTCTGCATCTTCGCAATCTCTCCCATGTCATGATCCTTTTCTGTCTCAAAATCCTTCACATCCTTTGTTGTTTTCCCATACTTCCATTCAGTGTTCTCATATCGCACCTTGAGTCCTTCATGAGCCTACTCCAACTTCACGAAATTATATCTAAGCTCATTATTCTCAGCTTTCAATGAGTGTATATCTGAAGATTCAAGGCATCACATCCATACGATCCAACACTTTATCCATGAAAATTGTCTGGGGATTCATGTCAAATTCACCTGTTACCTGAGGTTCTTCCACATTTTTTGCCATTAGTTTTTCCTTCGAATGTGTTAATACCATACACTATCTCTTTCAACTTTTACCATGCAAAAATGTACCTGTTGAACTTCCTAATGTCGCACTATGACCAATTAATGCAATGCCCAAGCTTCAATACTAACTGGAACCCTGCATGTTGTACCTATCAACTTCAATCTTTCAATACTTCAACAAAATTCGACTCGCCCTGAATCAAGCTCTGATACCATCTGTCACAGCCCTATCCTTGTGGTACTCTTCCAACCATGTATAGGCGGGTGTGGCACCACTATACTTTTTATTTTCACCAATACCCAAGTATATGGAATGCGCCTAAACCAACACTTAGCCAATTATATTAAAAGTATTTTCAATGTAGCAGAATTATGTTTCTTCAATTAACCATATAACCATATACATGCACAATGGAAATCATAAACATATCACACACATAAACATATGTGGGAGGGGAAACTCCCTTATAATTTGAGTTTTCCTAAGATATCAATAATTATGTAATTCAATTGTACAAATTATTTTACAAGTCATGAAACCTGCATAAACTGGCCTTCACATTTTCCAAACCAACTATGCCCAACAAATACAACTATCATGTTCTTTTTGCACGTTCCTACATACGGGCCAAACTGTCGTTCAACTCATGAGCTTTTCTGCATGCTCTACCCGCCCGTCATATCGCTTTGCACATCCACATGTCCAATACCTAAGTGCTCTACCCGTGCCTGTATCACTATACCATTCACTGAACTCTACAACATGGGTGTTGTCCGCCCGGAGGTCCACTATAGCGGCCTCAGGTCACCTGCGCCCACGGCTTGTGCCGCCCAACAGTTCACAATGGTCGACACCGGTATCGACCCAAACTTGACTCGGCACGTGTCCCATTACAAAAATCATACCACAATCGAGTTTTACCCAAATTTCCTGACACTAGTCACGGTAGTCTGCCCAAAACAAACTTGGACTTCTGCACGCAACATGCTATAGCGGTGGCCCACCCGACCTGCAACTCGCCCTGCTTGTGACCAAAAAAACTGAATTATGCCTGTGCTAACTTCGTCCCTCCTCACGTACTCTGCCTGTAGCTTGACCCATCTCTATCTATGATTTATCCTTTTTTTGTATGTTATGCAATTCTTATTTTTTGATGATCCAAATGCCACCATCACATCTCCTTTTTATATGTCATTTTCCATGGCTCTTTACCAACCAACTGACACGTATTCCACTTTGGTTATGGGTCGGCCCTGCCATTATAATATCCAACCAACCTGCCAAGTGTGCTCAACACGTCCATTCACAAGTTTGTGCAACCCGTCGCTATGCTTCATGGGTCGACTCGTGCCACCCAACTCACCCACACGACTCGGCTTGCTCATGGACACTTCGCTCGTTGTGGATGTGCGCTCGCCCAGGTGCTCGACTTGGGTTGCCTAACACACCCTTGCCCAATGCTTACTTGCTCTCCCACTATGCACTTCATCCACAACTTACCCACTGGTCGCCCGCTCATCCATGAATCGCCTGTTGGTAACTCCACGCGGTCGCTCATCCCAATGGGCGGGTGCCCACCCAACACGATGTGCCCGTCGTGGTACAAAATTGAACTCCACTCCAAGTCGCATGCTCCTCCTGAGTTGGTCCAACATGGGCACCCTTCACCCATGAGTGCACCCGCTATGACTCTGTCGCATGAATCCAACTCAGAGTATTCATAACCTACACAACATGTGCACAATGCCACATGTACTCTGCACCACCTATACAATGTGTACACAATACCACATGTACACAACACCACATGAATGAAATGTACATGACACCACATGTACGTAACGCTACATGAACGAAATGTACATAGCACCACCTGCATACAACACCACATGTACTCAACACCACATGTATAATGATGCACACAAGACGACATATCCAACATGTACATAGCACCATTTATACCTAGCACTGCATATGCAATACACACACAAAAACATATATACACATCACTGTATGCCCATAACATCACAGGTGAAGCATGTACAACATATATACAAAAATAGTATTGCACATTCATAGACCACAATTGATCCACACATCAACCTTTCTTCCAGTGTCTCTCCACTATGAATGCATGTCACAGAGCACATTGCTTTCATTCCACTGATGTACCCCTCAACATTACCTTCCATAACATAGACATATACATAGTATAATCACATAATAGCAGATCATACCCTCATGATACTGACCTTGTAGATTTTTCAGGGTTATTCTTCCCACTTGATTCCTCATAAGCCAAGAACCTCTTCATGTCATTCACCTGTATAAGCAATAATTCCTCTGCAAGAATGATTCATGATGACCCTATCAGGAAAATAAATACATCTAAAAATTAGCATGAAACAATCATTATCTCTGACGACCCTATCATACAGCTACATACATACATACATATATACATATATAAACATCAACATAAAGTACTCATGATATCGTCAGACAGAGACAAACATACATGCATATATACATACATAGACATTATCATAATCATGATCACAACATAATTGCTAGATAGAATAAGTTCAAGCTTAAGAGAACTTCATTTATTTGCACACAACATGCACCATGTTGAGAACCACAGTTCCCAACTTATCCAAGGAATCTAACGCCTCAAATCCCTTTACTTAACCTTACCTAATTACCTTTCTCATGATTGATTTGTCATTGTCCATTTATCCCAATGAACCCCAGCATTCCAACCGATTGTCATATTCTTACCTTTTGTTGCCCTTTACTCATGCACCGAGCTTCATTCGTGCCTTACATTACCTATTAGTTACCATATAGCTCTCCCCAAGCTCCATTAACTTTCCTCTTTCCCAACCAATTCCCAAGACTCTCAAAACATAAAAGGAAAGAAAAAGACTAAGCAAGAATAATACCATGAAAAACCAAAAGCAATATGACACCACAAAAAAGTGGCATGATCATGCACGAAACATAAACTAAAACACAAATCAAGCCCAAACAAATCACAAATATCGAAAGCATAAAACTAGCAACAAATACCATGACTCAATCCCCATGGGTTCCTAATGCTTCTAAGGGAAAGCTCAACACGATCCTTCTTCAATATTTCATGGCAGTGTATTTTTCCATGCAATCCCCTGCATCATACCTTCATAAGCACATAACTATCAGTGTATAATATAAACTTGCAATATATCAATTACCTTACCTTTTTATTCCATGCACATTTCCTTGTATTTGAAAACATATATATATCATATCTCAAGGGACTCCAATCCCTTAACAAATCTAGCCATAACTAGAAACCAATTGTTATACCTGTCAAATACATGTTCATAAATATAGCACATGTCCACAGAATGCCAGAAAATATTAGGGTTAATAATACTTCATGTTTCCATGCAAAGCGCTCATTCATTTGGAATTGCAGTTCCAAAACATTTCCAAAGTAATTCTTACCCTATTCCTTCATTTTTCCTTGCTTCAATCGAGTCGTACTATGTACTGCCACATCACCCATATGTTAGTTATATAAATAGATAAACGATTACCTTGTCATGCTAATACCAAGAATATTTTCCTGCAATTTTTCACACATGCCATCCATACGTACCAAAGATCAAGACAACATATCTATCAGTTTTAAATCAACTTTTACCAAGACTAAAAACCATGTCAGAATCAACAATAAACTTGTATTCATTGGCCATAATACATACTGCTACAACTATCACCTACTTACACTCAAGTACATATCAGTTGTATCAACACATATGTGGTAGTACAACGATCTTAAAACCAGATCATTTCTTCAAGAAATCTTATAAACACATACTCATATCATGCAATTAATTAAATAGTCAATAAGATTTTAAATGTACCATGTTAGATAAATAAACTAGATGGCATAATAAAACACTCAAATACCAAATAGAAGACATAATCAAACTCATACCTTAATGTATCTCAGGGGAGGCTATCTTTTCTGCACAATCAATATAATTAACATGATATAGCTTCACAACATATAAACTCAAGCATAAATAAGGTCATGATATCCATAACAATAACTAGCTAACATGTTTACATCATAAACTCATAAATAGTTATCATTCATGCATAGCAAACACAAATGCACAATCAGTCTAGATTAGCACAACACACTATCATAATTAGGTCGACTGATACTTGAATGTCATAACCCTAACCATATGCATAGGCCAATCCAAATTATCATGATACATATAACATCAATATATTAATGTAGTAACCCTAATCGTCAATTTAACTAACATATAACAACAACAATTAACATATAACATACTCATCAACAACATTTAACATAATCATTAAGTTAAATAACATAAAAAAACAACAACAATGCATATAACAACACATTACTATTATTCATGACTTCGACATGCGTGCATATTACCACACTAATTCAGTAACATCTACCATGCATGTAACCATAACAACAATAAAATGAAAACATGCATATAAAAATCCATTAACTAACATACTTGCATGCCAAACATATAATACATGTATGACGATCTACTATTATCCTAAAGTCTAGTGTTGCAGCTTCACTTTGATGGTATGCATCTCCCGCTCTATATAAACCAACACATCAACAACATCATGATGACCTAAAATGACTACAATTACCTCATGTACAACAACTATAACCATGAAAATGCATGCATAATAACATATAGACATTGACATGCATAAAAAATGCATAACCGACATGCACTCCTGACGATCACATCCAAAAACAACACCATCAACTTCCACATGGCGACACAACTGCAACAACGACCACCACCATGCATACACAACAAGCACATAGTCCACAAACATACAAAACACATATGAAACTGACATAAATGCATGACAAACACGTTCCACCCATCCAGTTCAAGGGTTGAACCATGCTCTGATACCACTTTGTGGTATCATATATTACCCAAAGAGAACGCAACTTGCTCTGATACCACCCAGTGTTATCAGATATCACACAAAGAGAACAAAACCAAACACCTCCCAAGAAAAGCACAACCATTCTCTGATACCACTCTGTAACACCCTCATCCCACATCTACCTATGTAGCCGGCTAACTGAGGTAAACATATAATGAGAGGCCACTATAATGGGATTCAACCTCCTAGGTGACCTTAAAGAAGTGGAATCGATGGAAACATATCAACAGAGACCTTCCACATCAACAAAAAAACTCTCAGGAGTCATCCCAACCACTCAGGTAAACAACCCCTGGGTCCCAGTGTGTTTTATACAATGAAAGCCCCTGTACGCTCCCTTGATATGGGAAAGGTTACGTATGGAAGGATCTGGACGCTCGTTTAGGGATTTTTTCCTTAGACCTGTGCTGACGTCCACGGGATTTGAGCCACTGTTTCAAGCCCAAAGCCTAATTCACTGTCAAAAACTCAATGATAGGTTCATAAATGAATTATAACAACATAACAATGATACATTTGCAAAAACATTGACAAGGTCTAGACTGGACCCCCACTAGCTATGACATACATTTCGTCAAACATGTCACAAATATGTAATCTACCGTTTTAAACAACATATCTAAGCATAAGGGGTCTCATACTTATCAAGTAATCTCTAAGAAGCATTTTTCCCTTAAATCATTAACTGAATTATCATCTATTTGGTCATAAATACATTGTTCATTCATTTACAAATCAAAACATGAGGAGAGCCATACATCATCATTTTCATAATACATGCTTATAACCAGCATAATAAAAATAGAAATATCGAGGATACATCAGCCATAGAATCCACATATAAACTAGTACGTTTTACACATAAGTTTGCAAAGAAAGAACCTCTTATTAACGAATGCAAATCCAACCCAAGATGGGACTACCATGTTCCACCTGACCATAGATTAGATGAGCCAAATCTCTCTTTAGCCAATCACCCCTGTGCCATATTCCAAGAATGAATGCGGGACTCAAACCAAAAGAACCAACAAGGGAATCTCAAGGCTAAACCACCTCACCCTCATCAATAGAAACCAGGCTTTATCGTAATCCATCACAGATCACTAGAACACAATAATAAACATGTAATAACTAGCTTTACCATGGTCTCCACCAGATCATTAGGCCAAAATAATAACAATTTAATAACGAGCTTTACAATGATATCCACCATATCACTGGCCAAAAAAATCATGGATTCCACCAGATTTCTCCACCTACGGAGTGAGGAATTTTACTGTCCCCTAGTCTCTCAAGATTTACTGCAATCCACACTGGATCACCAGGCCCTAAAACCGAGACTCCACTCTCCAAGATTTACCATATATCCCATCTTAGGATTCATAGGATTGATGGAGAGCAACCACCTCTAGGATTTATCATATATCCTGCCATTCACTGGTCGAGGATTCCTAGGCCCACCGAGGCAACACAAAATCTAAATTTATCACAACCCACAGTTTGGTTCAAGGATTACTAGTCCATGTGTTATATCATTCAGATATTCACCTCACTCAACTTCAAATCCATCCAACAATATATCTCAACCAAAACATGAGAAACCCATCACACCATGGCTATCCAAGAATGGAAAGGCTAGGCTGAAAATACTGTCACACTTGGAAAAACCCATGCCATGACAACAAAGAACCACATGCAATAACTTGCATGCAAAATATAGCAAGGAAATCACACATGCAAATATATACTTGCAAAGAATCCTACTATAGTTGCTTGATCTCGTTCTTCCTTGCTTTCTCCTTCCTTCCTCTTGCCTTCTTTTCCTTTCTTGATCCAATTCCAAAGTGCTCTGAGAAAACTCTAAGTTTTGAAGAGTGAAAGAGAGAGAGAGAATAATGAGAGAGCTCCAAAACTGAAATGACAAAAGGTTTTTAGAAAAATCTTGCCAATTGATCCTTAGAAGCATTTTTATCAATGAGGCCTCTATTTTATTCAATTTTCCATTATTTTCCTCCTCACATGCAACCTGTGACCTTTCACCATCCTTTTCTCTTATTTTCCATTATTTTCATAAATAAATTACCAAAAAAATCCATTTTACATTTCCAAAGCCTTTGTCATTGCCTTTGCCAATTTCCTTAGCCATAATAAACCAAATGAACACCCACACTAGGACGTTTTTCCCAACATTCAACTTGGAATAAGTATCCCATCAACCGTGGATATTATTTTTCCTTTATTAACTTTTATTACATGGAATTTTCACCAAGGTTGTTAGATAACATATATTGCTTCTCATATCCCCGAATTCTACCTATAATCGACATGAATATCTATTATTATAGCCACTCTGATTTTTCTTGGTCTCAATAAGGGTCATTAAAAATTATACAAAATTCATATTATGAATGTTATATGCTAGAGGATGTCTATGGTTCCTTCATTTACTACTCAACCCTGTTGATATGCATAAAAATGAAGCACACATGTTTTTGCTATTATTCTCCTATTTGACGAAGTATCTGCAACCCCATTATGTTCACTGTACACATGCATGTATGTGATCTACTGAAAGTTATGCTTGAGAATCAGAATACACCTCATCCATGCAGTAAGAATGAATGGATTAAATTAATAATATCCATGTACCCATTCTATGACACTTTTTGAGTCCTATGATTGTGACCGACACATTTTTGACAAGTTGGGAAATTGCAAACATAGGCGTGAGCATATTTGAATAGAGTGGGCCAATAATAACCAACCCTCATAAATTTATGTGCTATAATTTCGTCTACATAGTGGCCACCTACTGGTCCATCGTGCAAGTCTCTATGTACCTTCTCTGTATCATGTGGGTCAAGGCATCTTAGCAAGACACTATTGTGGTGCTTTCTAAAAAGCACTCCATGAACAAGTTGGTAAGATAGAGCTTTTAAATGGATTTCCCTCTTATGTTTATTTAATTAGTGTGTGGGAAACGTGCCATGCTCTAGAAATTTCTGTATATCAACATACCATGGCGCTGTAGAGGTGGACTGAGGAACATGTTCAATATTATACATTTCTATCTCCTGCTCCCAACCTGAAAGATATTGCTCAGGAGCATATCCTGCTTTAGCTGCTATTTTACAAAGGCTATGAACCTTTATGGTATGAACTGGTTTGAACTCCATATTATATTCTTGTAATAAAGTCATCCATTTAGCCCTATTATCACCTAGCTCATGTTGCACGAATAATGTTCTTACTGCTGGATGAGGTACAAATATGATCGTATGATATTTTAAAAGATAGGGCATGAAGTACTTAATTGTCTTGTATACAACCTATGTTTATTTTCAATGGAAAGATAATTTAATTCTATCCCTTGTAGACTGGCGTTCATAAAATAAATAGACTTCTCATTTCCTTCAATATCCTTTTGATTCAATACAACCACAATCAACAGATCTGAAGAAAAGGTGAAAAGCAGGAAATATTTGCCATAGTCTCGACTGAATAATGTGTGTGCCTCAGCAATGGCCTGCTTGATTTGAGAGAAAGTGTCCTTTTTCCATTTATCCCATTTGTATGTTTCATATTTCATAATCATCTCTTGTATAGGCTTAACTATATGAGCATAATCAAAAATGAATTTTCTCAGGAAGTCTTAATACCCAACCATTTTTCACATAGTAATGCCCCCCATAGTGTAATAAAATTTTCCCTGTTGTTTGTGTCGCTTCCTCCCCACCAAAAATGGTAAAAAGTGTCATGTTCCATTACAAAATATACCCCACATCCACATTTTCTTTGCTCACACGCCCCATAAAAAAAAACAATTGGGAATTCCTTCAAAATTTCGATATACTTGGTGATTCTTTTATGGCATTTTCTAATAGTTGGTCCAATCTCCCCGAAGTATGCAACAATATTTATTAATGTTTCATTGATATATAGTTCTATCTGTTCAAAGATATTTCTGTTTCTGCATCTCCATATCCCCCAAAATATATAAAAGGGTAATGTTGAGTGTTTCTTGCGTGAGATGAACCAGGAGGACAAACATCCCTCAATCGATCCATGTTGCCACCTACCTTTGATGTTGAGTAGTGTCATCACTCCATCCTAAATATATTTTTCAAATGGACATATTAAGAATAGGTTCTATGTGTCCTCCATGGCTTCCAAGCATAGGGAGAAAATTTCTGGTCCTTGAAATCCCCTATGGACTAATATATCCCAAGTAAACACTTTGTTGTGTAGAACTAGCCAATTAAAAAATTTCAGCTTCATGGGAATGTCACAATACTAGTTTTTTGATGCCACCAGAGTCTGTCATCATTTATATCAATAGGGAATCTGGAATAAATGTATTTGACAACAACCTTTCCCTTTTTAAGTGTGCCCAACCAACACATTTTATCCTCTTCATCGAAGAGGAATGCTCCAATATGTTTTAAACAATGGATATAATTATTCCATTCTATACCCCACCTCCCTGAAAAACCCATAGTCTCTACATTCTTCCACATTCGAATACCCAAATTGTTGTCTAGCTCAACATCCACTTGCAAGATATAAGTAACACCCATCTAGGATAAATTATACAATAGTGGGGCAGAAAGTGAATGATGACCATCCATACCCTTAATGACATCCAAATGCACCTGAATATGTCGACCATTGCTAATATCCCATCTCTTCCTAGCAAAGACATGTTGAGTAAAATTATACACTTATAATTTGCTAATCATAAATTGTCAACCCAGGGTAGGTAAGTTTGTGAGATACTATGCTAAATATATGAAGGATGATTGTTGCAAGTGTTCATAAATTAATTATTCATAGACACACAAACTAATGCCTCTTTCCTGCATCAATACTTTAGCAACAAAGGCTATGGAGTGGAATATAACATCCTTCTACAACTCTCAGTATTGCTGATATTGACCATGAAAAGATAAAAGATCAAATTACAACAATCAAGAAACCAACTTAGACAATCATAAATCCAAGCTTTGATCAAATGAAATTAACACATTAACATCAGAAACTTAATCATTTAATCAATTAACAATTTTTTGCTGAAACTTAAGAAAGAATGCATTAGCTATGTAAAATAATTATTGTTGCATAAAAAGAATTAAACACACACACACTACACTGCAAGAGTTGTGAGTGAATGGGACCCTCCCTCACTCACAACCCCTTTAAAAATTGAGAGGTTTCTCAGAAAAATAGACAGAACATAAGATTTTTATTAATATGAAAATATACAGCCAAGTAAAATATGATATATTGCTTATCAGTCAAAATTCCCAACCCAAAAACCCTTTACAATATGAAATACATCTCCTTTTATACAATTTCTAAAGCCCATATTTGGCTCGAATGATTAATCTAAACTATCATCCAACAATACATGTCTAGGCTATCGAATTTAGCTTCTATTGAGTCTAATCCATGACTGAAAGCATGGATTAGATGATTTTTGTTACATAGAAAAAGATGCAAGAAATCTGGTTACGAGGAGAAATCTGTAAGTTCAGGTTGTTCCAAAAAGAGGTTTGAAGTAGCCAATGGAATAGCCTTCACGTGCAATGAATTCACCACAAAATCCATGTCTTCCCTGAATATGGAAATAAGTAGAATATATTCAACCGCTGATGTTGTTGCCGGAAATAAATGACTGCAGGAAATCTAGAACGACTGCAAGAAATCAGGAACGACTGCATGAAATGTGGTTTCACGAGCTTTCTTCAAGATTTTTCGGAGCTACTTCGAATCAAAGAAAATCTGCACATAAGTTCTACATTAGTGGGAGTAGTAATTTAGTAAAGTTAGAACTAGATCAAATAATACGTTAAGTCTAAGGCAAAATAATGCTTATTATGTTAATTTGACATACCTTACACTTATAGTACCCTTTTAGACAAAACTAGACAATATAGTTGAACTAAGCATAATTAAGGGTAGAAGGAGTTCAAAAATAGGAGAGGTAAGGCTTGGGAAGGGTGTGAAAAATGGGAAAAATGGAGACTTAACATCTCCCCCATACCAAAACTCTTGCATGTCCATATGAAAGCAAAACTATAGCAGCCTTCAAAAATAGAGAATCAGTTGTTCACCTGGGCCACAGCTACTGTGGCCAGATGATCCAACTGGGCCCGCCTAGACTCCACCTGAATCTGACCCCTGTACATTTCATTCTTCTTCTTCATATGGTCTATCTGAGCCTGCTTATTTTCCATAATGCGAGTTTTTCTCCTTCAGGGCCGGATTTTCCTTCCTTAAGGCCTTCTTCGAAATGGTGAGCTCTTTAATGGTCTCTTCCAGCTCCTATCGAGACCTTTTCCTCTGGGGAGTAACTCCCTGCTCATGATGTCCTTGGGAATATTGGGGCACACTAAGGTCCCCTTGCCCTTGCTGCTCTTCCATAGTTTCGTTTCTGCTTTCCTACAGCAAAGGACTCTGGAAGGACATAGTGTCCTTGTCAATGAATGTGGTTGATTCCACCTTATCCTTTCCCTTGGCCAGACCATGGGTTTTTCCTTCATTTTTGTCAGACTTTTTGGGTGGTGTCCCCCATTTTATGCTATCCTTAATAGCCATCTTAGCAGCCTAGCTCCTCGTAACTCTTTTAGCTGGGGTATAAATTCCCTTATATTGGGAACCTTTTACAATGGTTTCCCCGATCAACATTACTTATTTGTCCCCGTTGTTGGCCTATGAACACACATAACATGGAGAAGTGGTCCCTATAAGGAAATCACAGGGCAGAGGTGTGACTGTTTAAGGGTAAGGCCAAGCTATTTAAGTGTAGGTTGGGTGAAAAGCCTCGCAGTCAAAAGAGAAAAGTGTTGCAGTCAAGGAACTATGATCCAAAGTGTGTTAATTGCCACATCCCACAAACCTGTTACATGTATTATATATTACATATAATAAATGTAATATCACTTACCGCACTTAACTCCTTACCTATATCGCATCGACATTTCGCAATTTCCATTTGCATATCATATATCTGATCGCTCCCGAACCCCGAAATGCGATATAAAGTGGGACCACCATCCATTCGCCATATCACCTTCCATTCCCTGCTCCCCGCATATCATAACACTTACCTCCTGCTCCTCATAACTAAACTCTTATGATTTTGATCTGTGATGTACGAGCAACCCCATCTCTGTCCTTCCACGTCACTCCTCCACCCATCGCACTTCACACACCACAAATTATAGCATTTACCCTGCGCCGCTCACATATAAACCTTGCGATTTGCAATGTGCGGGCGACCCCACCTCCGCCCTGCCACGTCACTCCTCCACCCATCACACTTCACACATCACAATTCTTAACATTCACCCTTTTATGCTCATATGTAAAACCTTCGATCTGCGATATGCGATATGATTTTGGGTCCCACCTCGTTGCCACATCATCTATTCCCTGCTCCTGCACATCGCTGCCCACAGAATATAGCTCTTACCTTCCATTGCTCATAACTAAAACTTGTGATATGCAATGTGTGGGAAGACCCACCTATGTCCTACCATGTTAGTCCTCCACCCATCACACTTCGCACATCACAAATATTAATATTTACCCTTCGTTGCTCATATGTAAAACCTTCGATCTGCGATATGCGATATGAGTTTGGGTCCCACCTCCTTGCCACATCATCAGTAGCCCTTCCACATCTTTTGTTCCACTCTTTTCAGTGTTAATGAGCCCCACTGATTCCATTATTAATTCCACCATGCTCCCCTCATCTCCACTCCATATCACGCATCCAATGGTCTGCAGTGATTTCGCACCCTCCCATCCCATACCACAAACCATCCATATGCCCCTCTGAGATCTGGTCTCCGATTTTTGCAAGTTAAAGCACAACATGAGTTTTTGGTGGAACAACACAACTATGGTTATTCAGTTGGTCCAGGAAATCCCCGCTAAAGAGCAAGGCAGCACAACACAATCGGTCGTTCCGCAATGGTAAGTGGAAATCATGAGAATTAGAGAGTGGAGGCCTTCCACAATTGATGGAATCAAGTGGTGGAAATGAGACTAACCACCTAATCACGACCACTCCTCACTGTTCCCATGGAAGATTCTAGGATTTTTCCTACACGGTCCATAATTTTGTTTCTTGTTATTGTTATATAGTGATGTTTTGCTGGTGAAATCCTGATTCCGCCTGATTCTGTTTTGATTTTCTATTACAGGGGTGATTGCTTGATGCACACTCTACTAATCTGTTAGGATATTTTGATTTTCACACATGTGGGTTGATAATGAGGGATTATTTGATCGTGAACCCTCAATAAGAACTCTATATGTAGGAAGTTGAGAGATGTATGAAAAGTTCTGAATTTTGGAGAATTTTTTGTAGTTCTGTATAATTGTGCTCCCTGTGCTCTGAGATACATATTTGGGAGAGTTATTTTGAACTTAATATGATACAAAGTTGTTTATTTGGATTCCAGATGGGGAAATGAGTAGTATGTATCTGTTTCTCTTTGTTTATCAGTAATATCTTGTTTATATGTAATCATATTTCAATGTTCTGTTGCTTTGATGATTTGTGTAATGTAGATGTCGGTAGTATGCATTTTTATTCATGAATTTGTTTATGTATAATGCTCATGTATCAAACTTGCTGCACTTCCTTAATTCTCTCTCCACAAATCTCTATTGTTAGTCATTTTCCACTTACATATGTTTCCTCTAAGTTCAAAGGGGGACATATTCTTAAGGATATTAAGACTGTCTTTTGCGGATTCCTCCTTCGTTCTTCCTCAACACCTCTACATAATTTGAAAGCCTCTACTCATTATTTCATACTTGTCTCATTTGAAAGCAATCTAACCATCAACCTCTTGATCCCTCTTACAACATAGGGTAATTCACAGGAATAATACTCAAAGGTCTTCTCCATTCTTGAACCACCAAAACCATTATTCTCTTATTCCATATTCTTTCATAGGCATTCTTATAGTTGTCTACTTTTAACCTCTGATTTTAAGATGCCCTAGGCACTGGTATTTTGCAACTCAAGGCTGTCTCTAGGGGCTAAAAAATCTTTTTGACATCATTGTTGAGGATACGAATGAAGAAATATTTTCCCTGGGAGACGACATAAATTCCACCCTTTAGACATTGTGAGCATGAAGGGTTGGGAGTTGCGTATTCCTCACCTTGGTGACTCCACTGTAAAATAGTCCTAATCAGAAGTAATCATGGCTTTCACTAGGCCTCACACCAGATTCAGATACACCATCTACACCCACCTCTGAATCAGATGGTTGTGCCAGTTTTCTTTTGAATAAGTATGCCCCCGTGTCCCTCCCTCAACCTATAAATAATATGTCACAAGACTATCTAGAGAGATTACCTCGGTTCACCGGGGAAGATAATACTTCTACGCAGAGACATATTGAAACCTTATATGCCTTCACTAAGAATGTGAATGTAGATCACTTAGATGTGGTATTAAGTATTTTCATCCAATCCTTGGAGGGAGAAGCTTGAAAATGGTTCAAGTCTCTAGCCAAAAACACATTCCACACTTGGGAAGAAATGGAAAATTTCTTCACATTGAAATGGGGAGAAAAGAGGTACCATGGATAAGTTCTCACAGAGTATAATGCTCTCAAGAAGAGACATAGTGAGAATGTAACAGAATTCATAAAGAGGTTCAATAAGCTTTATAATAATCTTCCTGCTGAAATAAAGCCTCCCCTAGTAGATGATGAGGTGGTCTTCACAAGAGCTTTCGAACTGGAGTTTGGGTTCACCCTAAGAGAAAGAAAATCCACATCTCTAGATCATATCCAGACCGATACATTGGATGTAGAAGAAAATTTTTCTTCTACTGGTAAATTCAAGGGGAAGACTGAGAATGAAGCTAAAGAAAAAATAGAGAGGAGGCTTCTACTTCAAATCAGGGAAGGCAATCACAATAGTGTAGAATTGAAGAAATGAATAAGTTAATCAAGAACCTCTCAAAAAAGTTTATTAAGCTTGAATTGGAGGCCCAAAATTTCCCTCCTCGTCCCAACTAAATGATTCCTAACCAAGGGTATAATCCTTAGTATCAGAAGCCCCCTCTATAGTTGTTGCAATGGGATAAGAAGGAACAACAAGACCACATTCAACCTCCTCTATACTGGGAAGGAGAGTTGGAGGAATAGGCCGAAGAGGTCATAGACAGCCAAGAGAATCAATTCCTCGCTTAATTTAATGATGACGAGGGTGAACTCATTCTGCAAGGGGAGCAGGAAGAGAAGGAAATCCCTCCACAAGATCAAGATATTAACAATTAATGCAGACAGTTCATGGATTTCATGCAGGCTCAACTCCATAAGAAGTATGACCTCAGGTCATTCAAAAAGAGAACTCGAGGGAAAGAAAAAAATGAAGGGTTAATAGCAAGAGAACAAACCCCTGCTGGTCCTTCTAGTGAAGGGAAGAAGCCCTTAGAAGAGTCATCCCATCCTAAGGCCACTGCATCCACTTTCACAAAGCAAAAAGCTAATCCTCCCAAAAATGAGAACTCCACAGCTATGCCCTTGAAACCACTCGACCCTCCTAAAGAGCAGTTCAAAGAAGCCATTACAGAAAAAGGGCACACACCCTTTAATCTCCAAGAAGAACGAACCATGGTGGTTATTGGACCAAATGTAGCAAACCAATTCCTAGCTTATTCTAAAGAAGAGGGAGGAGAGCTTACCCTCCATGAAGAATGTGAAGAGCTAGAGTGTTTCCCAAAGGACAACACTAAAAATCAACAGCAGTCTGGTGATCCAGAAAAAGAGGCAATAGAGCTTAATGGCCTAGATCCACAAGAACAACCTCAACAAGCAGTGTTTCCTTCAGAGATTAAAGACCAATCAAAGTTGCATGATGAGTACTATCCCTCTAATTCTCTTTTAGGTTGCACCTTATCTCAATTTACAGCCCTTGAAGAAAATCATAATATGTCTTAATAATTATTTTCTTTCTTGGATGTTAATGAAGTAGTACAATAGATTGTTACAAATCATGTTCCTCCACCTGGAATTAATGAGAGTTTGCATCTCCCTTGCAAGCTTCTGTGTGACAAAGAGAAAGATAAAAAACACTCAGATCACTTTTCTACCCTGGATAGTGAGGAAAGACAATTGGTTCCCTTGAGGTTTGAAGAGAACCACTTTCAACACACAAGCAAAGTAGCAGTTTGGAATGAGGTTCATTTTCCTGTTACAAATATTCTAGAATATTTTATGTTGCATGTTTTCCATGATCCTTTAGTCAATGTATTGCAATCATCAGTAAAGGAAGAAGATGATGTATGTATCACGATTTTTTTCCTACCATGGAAAGGTAAAGTAAAAAATTGGTTTGAGAATATTCTAGCTGATAGCATGAGCGATTTTCATCAATTCATGCAAGTTTTACTAGGTTGATGGGTAATCATGGGAAATGTGTTTCTTAAAATAGAAGAGTATGGAAATTTAAAAAGACATCTTAGGGAGACAATACAATATTTCTCATCCAGGTTCAATAAAGTGTATCATTCAATGCTTGTTGATACAAGGCCACCCCCAGGAGTAGGTCTATGGCACTACCCAAATGCATTTAATCCAGGGATGAAATTCCAAGTAAGAGAAAGGGACACTACAACCCTTGAAGAAATTCAAAATGTTGCAGTTGATGTCGAAGTAAACCTATTGAACAAAGAGGAAAAGTTTTAAAAAAAGGAAGAATTGATCTAGTTTGATTCTTTACCTTTATGCCTTAACTCATCATATATAATGCAAGCATGTTCTGAGTTGTTTGAAGACATGGAGAACACATGTGCAATACCAAGTTTTGTGGTTGGATTGATTGGGTCAGAATATTCAGAAATAGGTCAAGTGTATCTTGATTTAGTGAATATCTATATTGAAAAATTATTCATCACAAGGCCACCATACCTTTCCAGAATTTTTGTTGTTGTTCAGGTTTACCAATCTCCTTGCAAAGAAGATCAGGTTTAGAATTCCTATCCAATACTATTAGCAGGTTTTTTCTTGAGTTTGGTGAAAAAAAATGAAAGAATTAAGTTATTAGAGCAGTTGCTTGCCTGGTTACACTGGAATTATTGTATCATTTAAAATATCAGTAATTCCAACAGATTAGGGTAGGTAGGTGTGCAAATAAGCTCAGTACTATGATCATATTTCTAGTTTAGTTTCAGATTACTTTGCAATTTTCAGTTCAAGTGTGTTTCAGTTTCCAGTTTCGGCATAGTTCAAATTTCAACATTTAATATTTTCAAGGTGCTGCAGTGATTTCTATTTTATATAGTTGGCAGTGCACAACTCAGTTTTAGTTTCAATTCAGGCTTACAATATGAATTTGTGACTCCATAAGCCCAATAAGACACATGCATTCAGGTCTGCAGGTTCTCAACGCACTTAGAACAACGCGTTGTCCCTAGATGAAGCCAATGTTGGCCTGTAACCACACATAACATGGAGAAGTGGTCCCTATAAGGAAATCATAGGGTAGAGGCGTGAATTTTTAAGGGTAAGACCAAGCTATTCAAGCACAGGTTGGGCGGAAGCCCCGTAGTCAAAAGAAAAAAGTGTTGTGGTCAAGGAATTATGATCCAAAGTGTGTTAATTTCCGCATCCCACAAACTGTTACATGTATTATATATTACATATAATACATGTAATATCACTTACCGCACTTAACTCCTTACCTATATTGCATCGGCATTCCACAATTTCCATTTGCATATCATATATCTGAACACTCCCAAACCCCGAAATGCGATATAAAGTGGGACTGCCATCCATCTGCCACGTCACCTTCCATTCCCCGCTCCCCACACATCACTCCCTGTAGATCATAACACTTACCTCCCGCTCCTCATAACTAAACTCTTCTGATTGCGATATGCGATGTGCGGGTGGTCCCACCTCCATCCTTCCATGTCACTTCTCCGCCCATCACACTTCGCACACTGCAAGTTATAGCATTTACCTTCCGTCACTCATATACAAACCTTGCGATTTGAAATGTGCGGGTGACCCCACCTTCATCCTGCCACGTCACTCCTCCAGCCATCGCACTTTGCACATCGCAATTATTAACTTTTACCCTTCACAAATCATATGTAAAACCTCTGATCTGCGATATGAGTTTGTGTCCCACCTCCTTTCCATTTCATCCATTCCCTTCTCCCCGCACATCGCTCCCCGTAGAATATAGCTCTTACCTTCCATTACTCATAACTAAAACTTGCGATCTGTAATGTGCGGGCAGCCCCACCTCCATCCTGCCATGTCACTCCTCCACCCATCGCACTTCACACATCGCAATTCTTAACGTTTACCCTTCATTTCTCATATGTAAAACCTCCGATCTGCAATATAAAATATGAGATTGGGTCCCACCTCCTTGCCAAGTCATCAGTAGCCCTTCCATATCTTTTTTTCCACTCTTTTTAGTGTTAATGAGCCCTGCTGACTCCACTATTACTTCCTCCATCCTCCCCTCATCTCCGCTCCATATCATGCATCCAACGAGCCATAGTGATTTCACACCCTCCCATCCAATACCAAAAACTATCCATACCCCCCTCTGAGATCTGGTCTCCGGTTTTTGCAAGTTAAAGCACAACATGAATTTTTGGTGGTACAACACAACTATGGTTATTCAGTTGGTCCAGGAAATCCATGCTAAAGAGCGATGCACGTGCAACACAACTAGCCGTTCCACAATGTTAAGTGGAAATAATGAGAATTAGAAAGTGGAGGCCTTCCACAGAAAATGAAATCAAGTGGTGCAAACCAGACTGGCCACTTGTTCATGGCCACTCCTCATTGTTCCCATGGAATATTCCAGGATTTTGCCTACACGGCCCATAATTTTGTTTCTTTTTACTGTTAGATAGTGATGTTTTGCTGGTGAAATCCCGATTCCACCTTATTCTGTTTTGATTTTCTGTTATAGGAGTGATTTCTTGATGCACGCTCTACTAGTTTGTTAGGATATTTTGATTTTCACACATGTGGGTCAATCATGAAGGATTATTCTATTGTGAACCCTCAATAGGAACTCTATATGTAGGAAGTTGAGAGATGTATGAAAAGTTCTGAATTTTGGAGAATTTTTCTATAGTTCTGTAAAATTGTGCTCCCTGTGCTCTGAGATAAATATTTGGGAGAGTTGTTTTGAACTTAATATGATACATCGCTGTTTATTTGGATTCCATATGGGGCAATGAGCATTATGTATCTATTTCTCTTTGTTTATCAATAATCTCCTATTTATGTGTAATCATATTTCAATGTTCTGTTTCTTTGATGATTTGTGTAATGTAGCTACCGAAACTATGGATTCTTATTCATGAATTCATTTATGTATAACACTCATGTATCAAACTTGTTGCACTTCCCTTAATTTGCGCTCCAAAAATATCTACTGTTATTAATTTTCCACTTACATCTGTTTCCTCTGAGTTCACTAGGGGACAGATTCTTAAGGATATGAAGCTTGTGTTTTGCAGGTTCCTCCTCCGTTCTTCCTCAAAACCTCTACATAATTTGAAAGCCTCTTCTCATTGTCTCATACTTGGCCCATTTGAAATCCATCCATCCATTCAACCTCTTGAGCCCTATTGTAGCATAGGGTAATTCACACGAATCAGACTCAAAGGTATTCTCCATTCTTGAACCACCAAAACCATTATTCTCTTATTCCATATTCTTTCAAAGACATTCTTATAGTTGTCTAATTTTACCCTTTGATTTTAAGATGTCCTAGGCACTGGGATTTTGCAACTCAAGGCTATCTCTAGGGGATACAAAACCCATCATTCTCTTCTACTTATGGTCCATGAGTCCATGACCTCTTCTAAGGCTTCTCTAATAGTTGTTCCTCCTCGAGCGCTAGGGAGCCAGAGTCTTCGTCTTCCACAAAATGATTCTTATCTAGAAAGTCCTCCCATGTATTTTTATTTTTTTGTAGGACCTCCATTAGGAAAATTTTCACTAGCCCATGGTGATAGAGGTTTTCCTCTATATGGAGGAATCTTTCTTTCGCGGGAGAGGACATTTTGGCCAAATAAATCTTCAAATAATATGGAAAATTTAGGGGCTAATCTCGAAACTTCCCAAGAAGCCGAATGTGAAATAGAAATGTGAGGCCATAGCAACCTTCACAAGTTATATACTTCTACAAGAAGAATAGTACGTGATGGTACTTACTCCTCAAAAATTCTTGCGGAATCCCCATCCCTAGTCAAGGTTTGAATGATCCTTCTGAAGGAAAGACACACACATTCCCTTATTGAAGCGTCCGTTCTTAAACCATCGTTCCCCGTATTGTGAAATTCCACATGCCTGTGCCACCAGTTCCTCTGTTAGTTGAAATTGAAAATTTTTGACCTATGCTTTATCACCATTTAGGCTTAAGGAGAATTACTTATTCACTTCGAAGTTTTGGCCATCAAATTTCTGAAAGAGGGGCAGCGGTCGACTTCCAGCAGCGCGAGGCTATGTGGCTCAAATCGGATAGGGGGTCATGGCCTAGAAATGGTGAAGGAAGAATGGATAGAGCGGATGAGGAAGTAATGGATAAAGTGAATGCGGCTCACAGGAATGCAAACATGAGAGAATAATGCACACAGTTTATGGAATTCAGACTGAGACCTTTGTAATGGATTTCTTGACAAAGAGAGAGTGTTAAATGGGAAATATCACAAAGCATGACGTTTTTGAACGACATGTCATGATCATGATGATCATCATAATCTCACCTGTAGGATAGGCATTGGAAGTACAACCACCATGATGTCAGAAACATGATGACAGGTCGTGGGATTTACGCTGCAATGACTTACAACTGCGTTTTTCCACAAGGGTTACCATAGCCTAAGTCATGAAAATTATTAAAATTAAAGTGTCATTATACCTTAACTCAAGCATATTATCACCAGATATACCTTATCGAGCTTACCTCCAACGATTCAGTCCTTGATGACGTTGCTTGTCCTTGCAATTATAACTTACTAACATTACATCAGACATTTGATCACATAATTCATGACTTTAATCCATATTGACTGTTAGTACTATATCAAATTATTAAAACTAATGTTATTTCTATACTTTTTGTCTTTCAAGAATCCAAGGCGTTGCTGTAAGAAATGGAATTGTGCCTGTCAAATTTTTGGTAAAAAATTACAATG
Organism: Pinus albicaulis; assembly: GCA_034641835.2. Lineage (NCBI taxonomy): Eukaryota > Viridiplantae > Streptophyta > Pinopsida > Pinales > Pinaceae > Pinus > Pinus albicaulis. Next base: position 1,195,757,216 of record CM076577.1, read on the forward strand.
TGACTGTTGAACATTCTGCAGGAATTGAAACTATGTCTGTTGACCCTTCTGTAGGAATTGAGACTGTATCTACAGGAAATGGAACTACGTCTAGTGAACCTTTTACAGGAATTGAGACTATGTCTGTAGGAAATAAAACAGTGTCTGTCGAACATTCTGTGGGAATTGGGACTGTGTCTACAAGAATTGAAATGACTGTTGATCCTTCTACAAGAATTTAAGCTGATATTCCCCATTGTCTATGTACAGTCCATTGCACATGAATCAATGTGTTGATGTCGAATGTGAAATGATACCATTGGATTACTAGCCATTGAGTTCAAATATTAACCAATGCGAGGCCCATCACCATTAATGAGAGTGAGGACCAAGGTACCATGATGCATCCTATCAGGTGTGAATTTATGAGCTGCTATCAAACCCCCTGTAGGATCTAGTAGTAAAGTAGCCATAATTTTTCTCCATTTCTGCTGGCAAGATAGCCTATCATTAGGGAATATAGGCTTCAAGGCATCACAAGGTTCTAATCTTGCACCCAGATAAGTTGTTGATGTCGATCAGCTAATATTGTTGGAAGGAGGGCCTTAAGAAATCCCACATGAGTCCAACACAAGAAATCCATAGATTAACTGAAAGAAATAAATTTTATTGAGAGGATCCCAAAGGATCTACTGACCTGTGTTTTTAACGAGCCTAGTGGCAGTCCATGCTCTCCAGATTTCAATTTTAGAGAGTCTGAAATACTGAAAAAGAATACTCAAGGGGGTTGCTTTTGTTGGGTATGTGTTATATTCTTTCCATGAATAATCACACGTGGGGGGGTCACAGGGGGGGCATTAGACCCCCCTGTCGGGGTCTGGGGCAGCGCCCTGGAAAAAAAATTTGGTCCTTATTTTCCGGTGGGCGGATCCGCCCGTGGTTTTGTGCATGGGTTTGCATATGGTTTTGGGGTATGATGGTTTTCGACCCCTGGTATTTTGTAGATCCGGCTAAGGGAACTACGGTTATGTTATAGTCCAAAGTTAATGGATTGGGGTTTATTTATGCTTCGACATGTATATATATGTGTTGTAACTCTAAAAGGAATATAATGAAAAATCAAGCTGGTTGTCTTAATTTGGGATCCAGGGGAATATCTCTGTGTTTATCTATTTTATGTTTTATGCTCTCGCTATATTTATTTTCTATCTTTAAGAATCGTTTGTAGATAATTTCTGTACAGGGTTAAAACCTACATTTGGTATCAGAGTAGTTTCAGCTTCAAGGGGACGCATTTTCTGTTGAGGGGTATTTTTCTCGGGCCTGAGGTAGACCCTGTTCAGTGGGAGATCTGCGGGATAGATTCTTTAGGTGAAAGAAGATGGAGAGTGGTAGGAAGATAGAGATCGAGAAATTTAATGGTCAGAGTTTTGAGTTGTGGAAGCTCAAGATGGAGGATCTGTTGGTGGATAAATATCAGTGGATCGCGGTATATCTGAGTACTAAACCAGCAAAAATGTCAGATGAAGACCAGAAGAAGCTAGATCGGAAGGCAAAGAGCACAATATGATTGTGTGTCTCAAATTTAGTATTGTTGAATGTATCTGGGGAAGCTACGGTGAAGACCTTGTGGGACAAGCTAGGGAATTTGTACCAATCTAAGTCTCTGGTGAATAAATGTTTCCTGCAGAAAAAGCTGTATAACCTGAGGATGAAGGATGGAGACTCGATGACAGAGCATTTGAACGCCTTCAATACTATGGTAAGTCAGTTTTCATCTGTTGATATTAAAATCTCAAATGAAGATAAGTGCATCATTTTTTTGTGTTCTCTACCAGACTCGTGGGACAGTCTGGTTATTGTAATAGGTAGCAATACAACTACCTTGAATTTTGATGACATTGTCTCAGCCTTGCTGTCGGAGGAAATGAGATGGAGAAATATGGAGGGTCAGGATGGAGATGCCTTATCTGTACGAGGAAGGTCTCAGAGCAAAAACAATAATAAGGTTTCGAGTGGGAGACTTAAATCTCCTAGAAAGTTTGTAAAGGTGTGCTGGAAATGTGGAAAGGAAGGGCACTACAAAAAGGACTGCAGATCTAAAGTTCCTGAGAAAGGAAAGGGATTTGATGATGCTCCTTATACAGAGGCAAAAACCACCTCGGATGAAGATGGGAATGTGTATTTGGCTTCTTCTTCAAATACACATGTAGAACATGAGTCATGGTTGATTGACTCGGGTGCATCCTTTCACTTCACTCCCCATCGGGAGTGGTTCTGCGAGTATGAGAAATATGATGGCGGTGATGTCTTCTTAGGTGATGATAGGAAGGCCAGAATCGTCAGACGTGGAAAAATCAAGCTGAAGCTGCAAGGTGGAAAGATTAGAACACTTCCTGGTGTTCTACACATTCCTGCAATGGCCAAAAATTTGATTTATGTAAGCAAGATGGATGATGCAGGTGTAAAAACAGTGTTCGATAAAGATACCTGTGAGATGGTCTAGGGAGCATTGGTATTAATGCGGGGAGTTTGGATTGGAACTCTGTACAAGCTTCAAGGCAACACTACTATTTCTAGGTGTAATAGTTTTGTGGTTCTCGAAAGTGGAGCGGAAAGCCTAGCGGTCTCTGGAGAAAAGACCATGATATGGCATCAAAGGCTTGGACATATTGGATATAAGGGCCTTTGGATACTGCCTTGAAATGGTATGGTAGAAGGTATGTCTAATAGCTCTCTGGATTTCTATTTCTGTGAACATTGTGTATATGGGAAGCAGAATCAGGTGAGTTTTCCTTCTGGTGCTAAGAGGGCGAACAAGATATTAGAGCTTGTGCATAGTGATGTGTTTGGACCTGTGTCGGTTACATCACTGGGTAAGTCTGTGTACTATGTTTCATTCATAGATGAATTCTCAAGGAATACATGGATATATTTCTTGAGGAAGAAATTTGAAGTCTTTGACATATTTAAAGAATTTATGGCTTTGGTGGAAAACCAAACAGAGAAGAAGATAAAGGTGCTGAGGACAGATAATGGTGGGGAGTTCTACAAGAAGGAATTTGAATAGATCTGTAAGAAGTGGTATAGCATGGTAGAAGAATACTCCATACACACCTCAACAAAATGGAGTTGCAGAAATAATAACAGAACGTTGATGGAAAAGGCAAGAAACATGCTTAGTGGTATCGGGTTAGGACAAGAATTCTGGGCAGAGGCAGTGGATACTGCATGTTGTGTAACCAGCTCCAAAGATAGAAGAAAAGAGATATCAACGCCTTAGAAATAAGCCACTTCGAGGGGGAAACCTCCAATACATTACATAAATGAACAATTCTTGGATGATCCAATTTACAAAACCTCCTTTCTATATATAGGAGTCCATGGGGCCATAATGTAATCCTAGGGGCCACAATGTAATCCTAGCCGACCTAACAATAATAATTTAAGGGCACAATAATAACAAAATGGGGGTTACAAGGGTACAATAATAACAATAAGGGGTTACACTAACAAAAATAAGGGACTATACTAGTAATATAGGGACCTAACATGCCCCTCTCCTTCAAAAAAGTGTTGTCCTCAACGCTTGAGTAGCTCTGGGTGCTTCTGTATAAAATTCTCATCCTCCCATGTAGAATCTTCAGTGGGTATGTTCTTCCACTTGATGAGATACTCTGAAATTGATCGATTCCGTAGTTGTCGAGTTCTTGTTTCCATGACCGCTTCTGGTTCCAATATGATTTTTCCTTCCTCAACAAGTTCTGGCAATATTGTTTGAACTGGAAGATTTTCTCCTATAACCTTCTTTAAGCATGAAACATGGAAAACTGGATGTACTCGCGAAGAAGCAGGAAGCTCCAATTTGTATGCCATAGTACCAATCTTTTGCAACACATTGTAAGGACCATAGTACTTTGGCGATAATTTATTATCCTTCTTTGCTTGCTTGAGGGACATTTGTTTGTATGGTTGTAGCCGTAAAAATACCCAATCTCCTACATCAAAACCTCTCTCGCTACGATGTTGATCTGCCTGTTGTTTCATTCGATTTTGTGCCAAATTCAGGTTATCCTTTAAGAGTTGGAGAACTTCTTGCTGATGCTCGATGTGATCTTCCACTGTTTGAACCTTCGAATTTTCCCTTAAAGATGATGTGATGGATGGTGGATGATATCCATAAAGTGCCATAAATGGGGTCATTTTTGCTGCAGTATGGAAGGAAGTGTTATACCACCATTCAGCAAGAGGTAACCACTTGACCCATTGTGTTTTTTATCAGATACAAAACAACGAAGATATCCTTCCAAACATTTATTTACTATCTCAGTTTGACCATTAGATTGAGGATGATAAGATGAGCTATGAGCTAATTGAGTACCCAAACAAGAAAATAACTCCGTCCAAAAATTTCCAGTAAAAATGGGATCTCTGTCGCTCACAACAACCCTTGGGCTTCCATGTAGCTTTTGAATTCTATCCATAAATGTAGTAGCAACTGTACTTGCTTTAAATGGATGAGATAATGCACAAAAGTGTGCATACTTGGTAAGTCTATCAACTACCACCATGATGACACTCTTTCCTTCGGACTTAGGTAAACCTGTGATAAAATCCATTTAAATCTCCTCCCAACGTTGACTTGGAATGGATAAAGGTTGTAGAAGTCCCGGGGTCTTAATTGTCTCAACTTTATTCTGCTGGCAAACCAAACATTCCGTCACAAATTTTTGAATATCAGATTTAAGGCCATCCCAAAAAAATTATTTCTTCACCCTTTGGTAAGTTTTTAAAAATCCGAGTGTCCTCCTAAAGGAGAAGTGTGCAATTCCAGAAGAATCTTTTGTTTTAGTTGGGAATTCTTACAAAGATATAAGCGATCTTTGTACCATAAGGAATCATTTTTCCAACTAAATGTATCAGATGTACTAGGATCTTGCCGCAACTTTTGAATGAGTGTCCACACTTCTTCGTCCTTCTTCCATTCATCCCTTGCTTCGGTTATCCAATCTGGTTGGATAATAGAAATGGCACAAAGCAATGCTTCCACCTCTTCATTCTTTCTTGAGAGTGCATCTGCAACAACATTTAGCTTCCCTTTTTTGTATATTATTTCAAAGTCATAACCCAACATCTTTATGACCCATTTTTGTTGCTCTTCTGAAGATATTCTTTGTTCCAAAAAGTGTTTAAGACTATCATGATCAGTTTTTACCTTGAAGTGTCTTCCCATTAGGTAAGTTCTCCATTTCTTTAGTGCATGCAACATTGCTAACATTTCCTTCTCATAAATAGGTTTCTGTAAATACTTTCCTTTGATTGGACGACTTTCAAAAGAAATGGGTCTTCCTTCCTACATTAAAACCGCACCAATTCCATTTCCTGAGGCATCACATTCCACAATAAAGGTTTTTGTGAAGTCTGGCGTAGCTAAGACCGGTGCTAGGCACATTGCCTCTTTAAGACATTCAAAGGCCTTAGTTACTTCAAGAGTCCATGTGTTGTGTAACCAGCTTCAAAAAGAGAAGAAAAGAGATATAAACGCCTTAGAAATAAGCCACTTTGAGGGGGCAACCTCCAATACATTACATAAATGAAAAATTCTTGGATGATACAATTTACAAAACCTCCTTTCTATATATAGGAGTCCATGGGGCCATAATGTAATCCTAGTGGGCCATAATGTGAACTTTTAGCTTGCACCCTAACAATAATAATGTAAGGGCACAATAATAACAATATGGGGGTTACAGGGGTACAACAATAACAATAAGGGGGGCTACACTAACATAATAAGGGACTACACTATTAATATAGGGACTTAACATGCCCTCTCCTTCAAACAAGTGTTGTCCTCAACGCTTGATTATTTCTTGATGCTTCTGTATAAAATTCTCATCCTCCCATGTGAAATATTTTACAGGAAAGTTCTTCCACTTGCTGAGATACTTTGAAATTGATCGTACTTGTCGAGTTCTTGTTTCTATGACTGCTTCATAACTTCTTTCGATGTGATGTTGATCTTCCTGTTGTTTCATTAGATTCTGCACCAAAGTTGGGTTATCCTTTGAGAGTTTGAGAACTTGTTGTTGATGCTCGATGTGATCTTCCACTAATTTATCATCCATATTTGCTATTATTTGATCCTTCAAAACATCCAACTTAGCCTCCATTTCTGCTTTTAAACCATCTATTTCATCTTCAATTGCTCTTCGTAAGATTGAAACTTGTTGCAATTGGTACCGTAATTTTGATATCTCATACTGCAACTCTTCCTCTTCATGCGTCATAGTATAGATTTTTGAGGGATTAAAGGGTATGGAATTATTTTTAGGAGGTATTTCAGAATTCAATACTGAAATATATTCTGAATAGGCCCTTGGAATCACTTCAAACTGATTTTTCGAACAAGATTTATGCAGTTCGGAAAAAAATACACACCTTTTACTTGCTTTGAGGAGCTCGATATTGAAATTGTATTATCTCTATGATTGCAGATCTTCAATATTTTAAATTCAGCACTGAATTATCCCTCTGAATTCTCTTTTGAATGCTACAGGTCTGACCTGATTTGGATTCTCCAAGACAAAGTTGTGTCCAATCTCCCACAATGACCTAATTATGGACTGGTTCAATAGAGCGAACTTGTACGACTTGCCACGTGTCACTGTTTCGTCTTTTGTCTCTAAAATTGATATCCAAGAAACTATAGTTCGTGCACTTGCAACCACTTTTTATGGCACTCCAATATGATTCCCAGAGAGAGAGTTATTGAACTTTTCCCACGATCACCTCTTTGAGATGAAATTCAGGAGCCTGAAAAAGCACTACCTTCCACAGATCATATCTCCAAAAATATTGCGAAACAAGCTATGAAATGTTTTGAATAATTTCCTCAGGATTTCAGCTTCACACCATATGAATTTCAAATTCTGAACCTTCGTAGAAATTTTTTTATAGCGCAAATGCCACGATGACCTTTTTAGGAGCCTGAAAAAAGACCTAATTTCCACATATCATATCTCCGAAAATATTGTGAACCAAGCTCTGAAATTTTTAGAAAAACTTCCTCAAGATTTCAGCTTCGCACCCTAAACATTTCAGCTTCTGAAGCTTCATAGAAAAAAATTTATAGCAAAAATTCCACAATGACCTATTTGGAGCAGCGAAACCCTAGAATCCAAAGCTCTGATACCAAATGTTGTGTAACCAGCTTCAAAAATAGAAGAAAAGAGATATCAACGCCTTAGAAATAAGCCACTTCGAGGGGGAAACCTCCAATACATTACATAAATGCACAATTCTTGGATGATACAATTTACAAAACCTCTTTCTATATATAGGAGTCCATGGGGCCATAATGTAATCCTAGTGGGCCACAATGTAATCCTAGCCGACCTAAAAATAATAATTTAAGGGCACAATAATAATAAAATGGGGGTTACAAGGGTACAATAATAACAATAAGGGGCGTTACACTAACATAATAAGGCTATACTATTAATATAGGGGACTTAACACCATTAAAATGCATCTTTCTTCAATAATGTTGTTAGAGGTGCTACTATTCTCCATAATTCTTAACAAACTTGCGATAATACCCTGTTAACCCGAGAAATCCTCGCAACTGCTTTATGGTTGTGGGGACTTTCCATTCCTTAATGGCTTTAATTTTATTAGGGTCTACTTTAACACCCTCATGAGATACAATATGACCCAGATATTCCACCTCTTGTACTCCAAAGAAACATTTGGATGTTTTTGCATATAATTGTTTCTCCTGCAATAGTTTGAGCACCCTGTCAACATGTTCAACATGATCCTTGCAAGACCTGCTGTAGATTAGTATATCATCAAAAAATACTAGCACAAATTTTCTAAGGAAGGGTTTGAAAATGGAATTCATCAACCCTTGAAATGTAGAAGGTGCATTGGTAAGGTTAAAAGGCATGACCAAAAATTCATAATGACCCTCATGAGTTCGAAATGTTGTTTTTGGAATATCTTCAGTCTTCATTCTAATTTGATGATATCCTGAACGAAGATCCAACTTGGAAAAATAAATTGCTCCATGTAATTCATCCAATAATTCATCAATCACAGGAATGGGAAATTTATCTTTAATGGTGAGCTTATTGAGCTCCCTATAATCTGGACACATTCGCCATGATCCATCCTTCTTGTGTACCAATACTACAGGAGCAGAGAAAGAACTTTGACTAGGTTGAATTATACCCGCCTAACATTTCTGCAATCATACGTTCAATTTCGCTCTTTTGGACGTAAGGATATCTATAAGGCCTGATGTTTGGAGGAACACTTCCTGGAATCAAATGAATAGCATGATCATGATCACGAATAGGTGGGAGTCCTTTGGGAGTTTCAAACACCTTGGAATGATTGTCCAAGACTTGTTGGAGATCCGCAGAAATAGATGATTTTGATGTTGGAACTTCTAGTGAGCATAATTGTGAAATTACGCCTCGTTGTTCTTTCTTTAGAAGCTTTGTCATGACATTAGAGCTTATTATCCTTCCCGGCTTCCCTTCAATACCCCGTAATTCGACTTCCTTTCCTTCTGAAAAAAATTTCAAGAAAGTTCTTGAAAATTAAAAGCTACCGTCCCCAAAGATTGTAACCATTGTACTCCTAGTACAACATCAGCACCTCCCATAGGAATGGAAAGCATTGGACTATTCAATACATATTCCCCATGGTTATCTTGATATTATGGCATTTTCCAGAGCAATTTATAGTTCCTCCATTTGCAACCATCACTTGACATTCTGGTGCTGGGTATAGGAAACAATTTAATTCCTTGGCTACCTTACAATGAATAAAATTATGGGTGCTACGTGAATCAATCAACACTATTACCTTTTTCTTCTTGATTTGTCCTTCTATCTTGAGAGTTTGAGGAGTGGTAATTCCTGCCAGTGCATTACACGATATGGTCGGATTCATTTCTTCCTCTTCTAGGGCTGGTTCCCGGTGTATATCCTCTTCTTGTTCATTTTCTTCTTCCTCTTCACAATCTATGTAAAATAATTTCTTCTCAGCACACTTATGACCTTTAGTGTATTTTCTATCACAACTGTAGCAAAGCCCTTTTGCTCTTTTTTCTTCCAATTTTTGTGGTGTCAACCTTGTAGGTTGTGGAAATCTAGACGTAGAAACACTTCCTTCTTTATAGAATTGAGTGGTAGGCTTCCTTGTCGCCATAATTTTACATTCAACTTTTCTTGCCAACCTGAATGCCTTCTCCAATGAATCAGGTTCCAGAACACGAACTTCATGTTGGATGTTATCCTTTAAAGTGCCTATGTAGAGATCAATCCTGTGTTCCTCTAGAATATCAGTTACCCTTATATTCAATTTTTGGAAGTCCTCAATGTGCTGCCCCACTAAACCCTTTTGTTTGAGATTTATCATTTGGCTAAAGAAGGTGTTGCTCTTTGTATCCTCATAATGTGCTATCATTTCCTCCGTAAAAATTGACCAAGTGACAATTTTTTTACGGGAGCAAAGCCATCGATACCATACAAATGTATTTTGTTCTAAATGTAAAGTTGCAATGCGTACCTTTTGTGTGTTTTGCACATTATGGAGATCAAAATATTGCTCCATCCGTAGTATCCATGTTACAGGATCCTTTCCATCAAACTTCCTCATATCCATTTTTGGAATATGGTGGTTCTTCCCTCCAACAGTAGAGTTTATGAAATCACGATTAACATTTATTTTGTTCTCATCATGAGTTTCCTCTACTATCTTTTCACCATTAGGAAACATTTCTTATATCAACTTTTCCAAACCATGTTCAGTTTTTAGATACCTTTCATGTTTTTCATGTTGTTTTATTGTTATCTTTCATGCTGATTAATCTTAGCTTCCATGCTACTTTTTCCCCCACATCCACTACTTCCACACTCTTTCTTCAACCATCCACATTCTCTTCCTATGCCTTTCAAAACTTCCATTTCATTTTTTGTTGTTCTTTGCGAGAGTAAAATTTGTTGCACTTGCTCTTGTAATTTTGATATGTCATGTTGCCATTCTTCGTCTTCATGAGTCATAGTAGAGCCTTCTAAAGGCTTAATGGGTGTTGAATTCTTTTTAGGGGCCATTTTAGAATCCAATACTGATATCTATTCTACAATATGCCCTTGGAATCAATTCAACTTGATTCTTTAAACAAGACTTATGCAATTCGGAAAAATAACACCTTTTTCTGTTTTGAGGAGCTCGAGGCATGAAATGGATTATCCATAGATTTGTGACTTCAATATACCTAATTTCTGTACCAATGTAGTCCCCCAATTTTCTTCAATGCCAGCTGTGGTCCACCTATTTTGGATTCTCCAAGACAAAGTTGTGTCCAATCTCCCACAATGACCTAATTATGGACTAGTTCAGTAGAGCGAACTTGTACGACTTGTCACGTGTCACTGTTTCATCCTTTGTCTCTGAAATTTATATCCAAGAAACTAAAGTCCGTGTGCTTGAGACCAATTTTTACGGCACTCCAATCTGATGCCCAGAGAGAGAGTTATTGAACTTTTCCCACGATCACCTATTTGAGATGAAATTCAGGAGCCTGAAAAAGCACTACCTTCCACAGATCATATCTCCAAAAATATTGCAAACCAAGCTCTAAAATTTTTTGATGAATTTCCTCAGGATTTCAGCTTCGCACCATATGAATTTAAGATTTTTAACCTTCTTATAAAAACATTTATGGCGCAAATTCCACGGTGACCTGTTTAGGAGCCTAAAAAAAGACCTAACTTCCACAGATCATATATTTGGTAACATTACAAATCAAGTTCGAAATTTTTAGAAAATCTTCCCAAGATTCTTCAGCTCACACCCTAACAATTTCCAGGTTTTGAAACATTGCGTAAAAAAAGTTATAGCGACAATACCACGATGACCGTTTGGAGCTCTGGAGCAAAATGGGTAAACCACCCAGAATCCAAAGCTCCGATACCAAATGTTGTGTAACCAGCTCCAAAAATAAAAGAAAAGAGATATCAACGCCTTAGAAATGAGCCACTTCGAGGGGGAAACCTCCAATACATTACATAAATGAACAATTCTTGGATGATACAAATGAAAAAAACCTCCTTCTATATATAGGAGTCCATGGGGCCACAATATAATCCTAGTGGGCCACAATGTAATCCTAGCCGACCTAACATTAATAATTTAAGGGCGCAATAATAACAATATGGGGGTTACAAGGGTACAATAATAACAATAATTGGGGCTACACTAACATAATAAGGGACTACACTATTAATATAGGGACTTAACACCGCATGCTGGTCACTTGGTTACCGTATCACCTTCTACCGGGCCATGGAGGATAAGACTCCACATGAGGTATGGACTAGTAAGAAACCCTCTCTTTCACATCTAAGGGTATTTGGATGTGATGCATACGTACATGTTCCAAAGCAGAAAAGGACCAAGTTGGATAATAAATCTGAAAGGTGCATCTTTATTGGGTATAAGGATGGTTTAAAGGGTTACAAGATTTGGAACCCAGAAACAAGGAAGGTTGTGTACAGCCGAGATGTGGTGTTTAGAGAAGTGAAAGATGTTGTTAAACATGAAGTCCTACCAAAGGAACCTGAGAAGATAGAGTTTGAGCTAAAGGAGGATGAATCAGACTCTGCAATAGAAGAATAATTAGAAGAGGAAGAGCCACAAACTCTAGTTGTAAGAAGATCAGCTCGGGAAAGAAGACAACTAGAAAGGTATAGTCCATCTGCTTTCTGTTCAATTTTTTCTTTAACTATAACTGATGATGATCCTAGAACTGTTAGGGAGGTAGTAGATTCAGAGGATGGAAAACTCTAGAACGAGGCCATGGTTGATGAAATGGCATCCTTGCATAAAAATGAGGCATGGGATCTGGTGGAGTTGTCGACTGGAAGGAAGCCCATCGGGAGAAAATGGGTGTTTAAGAAGAAGATGAATGTAGAAGGCAAGGTGGAGAAATACAAAGCTCGGTTGGTAGAAAAAGGTTATTCCTAGGTGCCGAGAATTGATTTTGGTGATATTTTTTCTCCTGTTGCCAAAGCTACTTACATTATATTAATTTTATTTGTTGCTGCTGCATTTGATTTTGAGGTAGAACAGATGGATGTAAAGACAACATTTCTTCATGAGGATCTGGAAGAGGATATCTACATGAAACAACCTAAAGGTTTTATGGTGAAGGGGAATAAATAACTAGTGTGCAAGTTAAATAAGTCTCTATATGGGTTAAAACAGTCACAGAGGATGTGGTATTAGAAATTTGATACCTACATACGAGGACTTGGCTTCACCAGAAGCAAGGAGGATCACTATGTTTATTTTAAATTAATTGGTGATCACGTTATTTATTTGGTCTTGTATGTGGATGATATGTTGTTGATTGGAAATGACAAAGAAATTATCCAAGATTTGAAGACCCAACTGTTCTCCAAATTCGACATGAAGGATCTTGGTGCTGCAAACTATATTTTGGGCATGGAAATTAAGAGATATCGGGCAAAGAGGAAGATATGGTGAAACCAGAGGAGGTATGTCGAGACTATATTGTAGAGGTTCAATATGAAGGATAGTAAACTGGTGAATTTTCCGATTCCTATAGGTACAAAGTTGTCTGCTGAACAATGTCCCAAGATATAAGTAGAAGAAGAGGATATGTCTCGTGTTCCATATGCAAGTGCAGTGGGTAGCCTGATGTATGCAATGCTTTGTACTAGACCAGACATTGCACATGTAGTGGGAGTATTGAGCAGGTTTATGTCAAAATCATGGAAGGAGCATTGGACAGCAATGAAGCGGGTTTTTAGATATTTACGTGGCACTAGTGATTATGGCTTGTGCTACTAGGGAAGACTAGGATTGGAAAGAGTGTTGGAAATTCGTGGTTTTGTTGATGCAGACTGGGCTGGAGATTTGGACCAAAGAAGATCTACAAGTGGGTATGTGTTTAGCCTATTTGGAGGTGCAGTCAGTTGGATGAGTAAAAGACAGTCTGTAGTGGCTCTTTCAACTACAGAGGTTGAATACATAGCAGCCACTCATGCAAGAAAGGAAGTAGTTTGGTTGCAGAGATTGTGTTCAAGTATGGGGTTGGTACAGCAAGCTATAAGGATAGATTGTGATAGCGAAAGTGCAATTTTCTGGGCTAAGAACCCTGCTTATCATTCAAAGACAAAGCACATTAATGTTCAATATCACTTTGTGAGAGATATGGTTGAGGCTAAAAGGGTGTTGCTGGTAAAGGTGGACACTTTGAAGAATGTTGCAGATGCATTGACGAAGTCTGTAAGCACTCAGAAGTTCTCTTGGTGTAGAGAAACAATGGGTGTTGCAGAACTGGGCTAATGACTAAACTCTCTTGTGGCCCCCTGCGGAAAGAAAAAAACAAGTGGGAGAATGTTGGGTATGTGTTATATTCTTTCCATGACTAATCACGTGCGGGGGGGTCACTACCGCCCCCCTGTCGGGGTTTGTGGCAGCGCCCCGGAAATTTTTTTTGGTCCTTATTTTCCGGTGGGAGGATCTGTCCATGGTTTTGTGCATGGGTTTGCACATGGTTTTGGGGTACGATGGTTTTCAGCCCCTGGTATTTTGTAGATCCGGTCAAGGTAACTACAATTATGTTCTAATCTAGAGTTAATGGATTGGGGTTTATGTATGCTTCAACATGTATATATATGTGTTGTAACACTAAAAGGAATATAATGAAAAATCAAGCTGGTCGTCCCGATTTTGGATCCAGGGGAATATATCTGTGTTTACCTTTTTTATGTTTTATTCTCTCACTACTGTTTATTTTCTATCTTTAAGATTCATTTGCAGATAATTTCTATACAGGGTTAAAACCTACAGCTTTTATGTTACTAGTCCATTGGGCCTGGAAAAAGGAATAAACCTGTACCCAATAGAAATTCCTCTCATGTTTTACTGAGAATGAGGTGGAACAAAGTAAGCTCATTGTATCAGCAGGAAAGTCAAGAAGAGATAGTAGAAGGAATGATCCCTTCCCTTACCATCTCTAGCTCTTTCTTCTTCACAATTTCTTCCACAAATTCCTCCTTTGATTGGGGTTTTTGATATAGCTTGAGCCTATGCCCATTCAATAAGAAGGTAACATTCCCATCATCAATATTTTAAATCTGAATAGATCCATTGTCAAAATCTTCTCAATCTCATAGGGGCCTAGCCAATGTGTATTGAATTTCCCTTTAAAGTTCTTAAATTTTGAATCATACAAGAATTCCCAGTCTCCTTCTTTGAATTACTTCTTTTTGATGTATTTGTCGTGCCATTTAGCCCTTTTTTGCTAGATCAAGTCAGTATGATGAAAAGCATACTGTTTGATCTCATCCAGCTCATCGAGCTGCAATATTCTCTATTATTGTGCTTCATCAAGGTCTATACCCAAATCTGCTGCCATCTTGAAAGTTTTGATCGGAAATTAAATGGGCAGCAAAACTTGTTTTCCATACACTAATTCATACGAAGAAAAGCTAGTGGTACTTCTCCATGTGATCCTGTAAGCCCACAGTCCCTCAAGAAGCTAGTCAGACCAATCATTTTTGCGTAATTGCACTATTTTGGTAAGGATTGTATCCAGTACCTTATTGGTTGATTCAACCTGCCCATTGGTCTTTGGATGATAAGGGGTGGAATTTCGGTGGGTAATCTGATATTTTTTCACAATTCCCTTGCATAAGCTTAGACACAAACTCAACACCTTGATCAGTAACTATTTATGTAGGTACTCGAAATCTCACAAAAATATCAAAGAAAATAAAATCTACCACTACTTTTTCCGTTGCTCTAGGTAGTGCTCTTTGTAGAGCTATAAAAAGGGTCTCTTTCACCTCTAATTACCTCACATTAATATGTCAATCTGGGAGCCTTTTTTTATTCCAAAGAGTGTCTCAGTCTGAGGCTATCACTTGTCAGAGTAATGCTAGTAGTACAGTGTTTAAAAATACAAGAGTAAACGGATGCTTGTTTATAACTAAATTACTTCAAAAGAATAAATCACACATTCAGAAAACTAGGCAGCTTATCAGTCAAGGGTTCGACAGCGATAACCCATCCCTTTGGAAACTGATGGAAAGGAAATTAGAGCATAGACCACAGGTCTGGGAGCTAGAAAGTGAATGCCAAAAATCACTACAGCCTTAGATCGTCTCTCACACCAAAACAACAAATGCGAGTAAATGGAACTACAGATAGCAAAATGGAATAGCAAATAAAGAATTGAACAGCAAATCTGGAATGGAACAGTAATTCTAAAATGGAACAGCAATCGAACAACTAAGTCTCGCGAGTCTTAATCTATTAACCCAAATGCACTCTTCGCAATCAAATAACAATCTTTCACTCTTAAGGAAAATTAAGTAGAACACGCTAATGGAACAGCAATAACTACTGAGAAATTATGAACATCATTAGTAAATCATATACGCACACAACACGCTGAATTAGTAATCTGATCAATCTTAATTAACAGGGATACGACTGTGCTTCCAAATAGAACAGCATTATCTCTGAATCCAACAATCATGAAGAACACAACTTTATATGAATCTATGACATGAATGTTCAGTATAAAAGCTCTGTAACAGAACAGTAAGAATATTCGGTTAAGACTAATAACATGCAATCAACTCTGAAAGGATCAATAACATAATGCAGAGTCAATACACAATTCTATCTGTAAAAACCTTAATGATTTAATCTTAACAGAGCATGTAATAGAAACTTATAAAGCATATCAGATTACCAAATAACAATGATAAACAAACCACGCAGAAATCAAATCGTAGTGATACAGAAGCAAGTGTCCTCCGGGGCCGGGCCCTTAGCCTCCAAGGGTACACTGCCTTAAGTTAATCCAGACGCAGAAATGAGATAATCACCAAGTTTTCATTAATGCATAAGACAAAAGTACAATGAACCAGTTCTCAACGAGAATCGATGATCAAAGTTGATTTTTAACAGAAAATTACATAAAAAGTCTTCTCCTTATTCTCTCAAGCTAACAGTGCTGTCCCTTTATATAAAGGTGACGGCGGAGATGTCCAAGTAACAAGATAAATAAAGCAGCGATCCCTCAGGATCAAAGATCCTGAGGGATTCGCCAAACTGTTAATCTTTCGTCTTTTCTTTTCTTTTGCGCCAAGCTGGTGTCTTCTCCTCCTTTTCCGGGCCGATTTTCTTAGATCTGCTTAGCTTTGTTTGCATTCGGTTCCCCTTCAAAGGGACAACAATTATCTCGTCTTTGTCCTTTCCTTTGGAACGGTAACTCCTCGTTTTCACCTTTTCCTACACAGAAAAATAACAATTATCAGCGGTTAAGTCTTGCATATCAATTCTCACATGTTTTGTTATAATTCTTTATTATTTTCCAAACTCATGATGCAAAAAGGTTTACAAATTCTACTAAAAAGCCACTGAAATAATCATCAAAAGCATACCTTTTTGGTACTCCACACTCTTGCCTCCACCCACTTTGTAACATAATTAGTACAAACCAAGATATACTTCTTACCTTAGGATTTAGGATTGATGGGACCTACAAAATCAAGAGCCCACCTCTCGAAGGGTTCTATGAGAACCTGTGGCTGCAAAGGCATCTCGTCTGATTTTACAGGCCGCCCCATTCTTTGGAAGCTATCACACTTTCGAACACACACCTTTGCATCCTTGAAAATACTAGGCCAATAATAACCTATGTGAAGAATCTTATAAGTTGTCTGCTTATCTGCAAAGTGTCCTCCACAAGGTTCATCATGATAGGATCTCAAGATGTCATAGATCTCATCTTCCTTGACACACCTATGAATAATCAAATCAGGTCCAGTGAAAAAGAGATCTCCCCTAATCCAATAGTAATCGACACTTTTTCTAATAATTATGTTTTTTCTGATTAGATAAAAAGTAAGGTGGAAAACTTCCCGTAGAAAGATAATTAGCCATATCTTCTAACCAAGGCATTTTAACAGAGATGGAAAACAAATTTTCATATGGAAATTTATCATTAACAGGAACATCCTCACCTGCATGGTTGAGCCTAGACAAGAAATCAACTACTTGTTTTTCTTTTCCCGACCTATCCAATATCGTGATGTCAAATTCCTGTAGCAGCAATAGCCATCTAGTAATTCTGCCATTATTGACTAGTTTAGTCATGAGATAACAAATAAAATAATGATCTGTGTGTACAAAAACTTCATAACCAGTGATGTAGTGTCTAAACTTGTTAATAGCATAAATCATAGCAAGGAATTATTTTTCAGTTACTGTGTAATTCAGTTCTGCAGGAGTTAAATTTTTACTAAAAAAATAAATAGCATGGGTTACAAGATCCTCCTTTTGACCCAATATCGCTCCTATCGATGAATCAGAGGCATCCATGGAAATATGGAATGAAAAATTCCAATCTAGGCCTCTGAAGACAAGTGCTGAAGAAAGCTTTTCCTTGAGTTTATCAAATGCAGCTTGACACTCATCATTCCAATTTAATTCAGATTCATTAATCAATAATTTAAACAATGGAGAGGCTACCTTCGTAAAATTTTCAACAAACCTTCTGTAGTATCCTACATGTCTAAGAAAACTCCGCACTCCCCTTTGATTGATTGGTGGGGGCAGCTTTACAATGACTTCAATTTTCACCAGATCAACTTTCATTCCTGCAGTAGAAACATGATGACCCAAAACAATGCCTTCAGTCATAATCATAAAACACTTTTCATTACTTAATGAAATATTATTTTCTCTACATCTCTGCAATTTTTTTTCAAGATTTTTTAAAGCCTTATCAAAAGTATCACCCATAAATGTAAAATCATCCATATAAGCTTCCACGCAATCATGCAAAAGATCAGAAAAAATACCAAGGACCACCCGTTTAAATGTGGCAGGTGTGTTGCATAGACCAAATGGTAATACTTTATATGCATAGGTACACCAGGGACATGTAAATGTTGTCTTCTCCCGATCCTCTAGAGCTATCCTAATCTGATTGTATCTGTTGGAAGGAAAAGTACTTTTTCCTTGCTAGAGTGTCCAGTACTTGGTCTATAAACGGTAAAGGGAAATGGTCTTTTAATGTATTTTTGTTTAATTCTCTGTAATCTACACACACTCGCCATTTACCATTATTTTTGGGGACAATAACTAGTGGGGACACCCACTAGCTTTTTGAGATAGGATAGATGAACCCTACATTTAATAATTTCTACAATTCATCTTTTACAGTTTACCTTAAAGCAGGGTTCATCCTCCTTTGTGGATATCTCATAGGCCTATAATTTTCTTCTATATAAATATGATGAATGCATGTTTTTGGGTGAATTCCCCTCATATTGGTATATTATCATGCAAATGTATCTGAATTTTTTTTCTATGTTTGAATTTATTGTTTCTCTTGTTCATGAGTTAAGGAAGAATTAATATTTAAATATTTTTTAGGAAAAATTTCCACTACCTTACTCCCCCATTTAGTCATTGAATATGCAGGAAATGAAGATAAGAGCGTTGAATATAATTCAAAAGCGGTACTATTTTCATAAAAATATTGCAGATCAACAATGATATCTAAATTATGACTAGGCTGTTCTTCTAAATGATGCAAAAAAATCAGGATTAGAAATACAACAATTTATCAAATTTTCCTGAGAATTTTCCTTAAGAATCATGGCTTGGGCTATTGTTAAGATTGACTGGGTACACTTAGAATCCTGCTCTTCTTCTTTAACCCAATGTGTATTCTCTGATCTTGAGAGGGGTTTAGCGGGGGATACAAATTGATGTGCTTTGTTTAAGCCCCATGAGTGATGGTCATGTTTCCAGAGCTACAACCTATGTAGGCATCAGCCGTGGCCAACCATGTCCTCCCTAAGATCAATGGATGCCCTCTAAAGTTGGTTTTAGGTTGAAGAACATAAAAATCTGCAAGGTACTGCCAAGAATCTAATGAGATGACAATGTCTTCTAATACCCCCTCTGGCTTAACCTTAGACCTATCTGCTAATTCTAACATGGTAGGAGTGGGTAATAAGTCAAAGGATCCTATATGAGATAAAGTCTCCATATTCATCACATTAATGGCTGCACCTAAATCAATCAAAGTGTTCTTTATGGGATACCCATTGATAAATTTGGTAGCCACAGGGATTCATGCGTCGACATATTTTTCAGTAACAAATCTGGTGGACATTAAAATTGCAAGCTTTCCACCTACTTGAATTGTAGAGGGTTCTTTATTTTGTCTTCTTGGTTTCTTGGTACATAGTTCTTTCACTATTTTGGCATATATTGGGATATCTTTGATTGCTTGTAGCAATGGAATATTGATGCACATATTTCCAAGTTCAAACACAAGAATATAATGAGATGACAATGTCTTCTAATACCCCCTCTGTCTTAACCTTAGACCTATCTGCTAATTCTAACATGGTAGGAGTGGGTGATAAGTCAAAGTATCCTATATGAGATAAAGTCTCCATAGTCATCACATTAATGGCTGCACCTAAATCAATCAAAGTGTTCTTTATGGGATACCCATTGATAATGTTGGTAACCAAGGGGATTCATGGGTTGACATATTTTTCAGTAACAAATCCGGTGGACATTAAACTTGCAAGCTTTCCACCTACATGAATTGTAGAGGTTTCTTTATTTTATCTTCTTGGTTTCTTGGTACATAGTTCTTTCACTGTTTTGGCATATATTAGGATATATTTGATTTCTTGCAGCAATGGAATCTTGATGCACATATTTCCCAGTTCAAACACAAGATCGAACTCAGGTTGTTTAGTTTTTATTTCCATTTCCAACCTCTCTGGAAAAGGAGGCTGGACTGTATGGGATGAGAAATATTCCTGTGGCCTAGATGATTTTGATGGTTCAGGTATGGTTCATCTTCAGGTATTTCCAGGCTATCTTCCTCTACAATCTCTTCAATTCTTTCAGGCTGAATCACCACTTTTCTCGATCTAAGTTTAATTTCCTGTAGCGGCACAGGGAATTCCTGTAGTGGCACAGAGAATTCCTACAGACAGGAATAGAGAATTCCTGCAGCGACATGGGGAATTCCTGCAGCACAGGAACATAAATTTCTTGTAGCGGTTGCGGTGCAATACAGTAGGTAGGAAAAGTGAGATAAGTGACCAATCCAATGTTGTGAGAGGAATGGATGGTTTTATTGTTAGGGTTAGACATTAACTAAGTAGGTAGCTGTGTGGGACGAGATTGATCTAGTGGGGCAGTCAATTAAAGTTGTTGTTGCAGTTGTATCATTTTTTGTGGTGTGGGTTGCGGAGGATAAAAGTTTTGAGTTGGGAAACTTTGTGCAGCTGGGTAAGAATACTTCCCCTGCCAAAGTTGTTGAGAGGGCCAAGGCTACCAAGGAATTGGAACATTCCACATCTGATTTTGAGCATAAGGAAATTGAAAACGTGATTGTGACATACTTGCAGGACGTGGCTGCCATTGTTTTTGAGGTGCCACTGCATAAAGTGCATTGACAACTTCATGATCTGCTATATATGCTGCTTTGATTTCAGGCAGAGAAGGACATTAATAAGTGGAATGCTAAACTTCACAAATTCGACATACCTCTATATTGTTAGCAGGGAATTCCCTTAGAGCATGTTTCTTCTTGCATTTGGAGCAGAACACCACGAAGGATTTCTCCAATTCATCCTGTTTTTCCTGTTTCTTCTTAGCCTGCAAAACATCCAATTGTGAAGACAAAGTGATAATAATATCAGTTTTAAAATTTTCAAATAAATTACCCATTTTAGCTCGGGTTACTCTAGCTCCGGCAATTGATTTAACAATCCTAGAAGAAGTGTCTCTTGACCCTTCTCCAACCTTGGAATTTCCTCTGGAATATCTTCTACAAAGCTCACACACATCACCATAGCTCAACTTTGATACATCACCTCCTCCCATTAAATTTAAGACCTCCAGATACTCTAATCTGATTGCACTAAGAAAAATGGTTCTCTTGGTCTCTTGATCCAATTGATTCATCTTAGATATTTGTAAGTTATATTGGAATCTTTCCACCAAGTCTTCAAGGCTCTCCCCTTCCTTCTGAGTCTTGCCAAAGATTTCTTCCCTGAGATCCCTAGTCTTACAATAGCTGTGGTACTTTTTCAGGAACACCTTCTTCATTTCATCCCAATTTGAAATGGAGTTTGATGCCAACCCCATAAACAACCTGAGAGTTGCATCCTTCAATGTAGCAGGAAATAACTTCAGTTTCTGAGCATTGGAAGAATAGTCATAGCTTCTGCATAGTACATCGAATTCAAATAGGAAGGCACCAAGTCTTCACTAGAGGCACCACAAAAATTAGGCAAGGTTGAGGGAGGAATGTTTTTCATCTGAGTAGCTTCGACATTCTCCTTAATAGGAAATTAAAATGTGACTAGTTTCTCCTCACTCTCATCAGTGCCTTCTAGATGAGCCATATCATTCCAAGAAAAAGTGTGACCTTGGAAGGCTACAGATTCTTCAGAATCAATGGTCGAGAGTTCCAGTTCTATGACAGGGTTCACAAGGAATTCCTCTTCAGGATGACCACTAAGTAGAGATGATGTCTTTCTTGTAAGGGGAGACTCGAGATGGGAAGCAATAGAATATTTTCCAACAAAGGATTCTGTTGTGGAATTATCAATCTGATCAAGACTATAGACCCCTTGTTCGGATTCTTCTTTCTTTGCTACCTTTTTTCTTGTTGACTTCCTTATTCTAGCTAGTGTATTAGTAAATGAAGAGGTTCTCACACCACCACAAAAAACAATTGAAGATATTGGACCCTATTCATCTATTATACAAACAAATTCAAAAAACTCTACTTACCAAACAATCAAGACATGGCTTTGGTGAATTTTAGACCTCTGTGGGACGTGCGTGGGCTTTGCCTTTCGTCTTATCACTTTGACTCCCCCAATCCTACAAAAAAAAATCAACAAAATCAAACTAAAACGCTTTCAATAACATCTTTTAACACCTCCTCGGCAGCGACGCCAAAATGTTGAGTCAAATTATACACTTATAATTTTCCAATCATAAATTATCAACCCAGGGTAGGTAAGCTTGTGAGATACTATGCAAAAATATATGCCGACTGATTATTGAAAGTGTTCATAAATTGTTAGGTCCCTATATTACTAGTATAGTCCCTCATTGTTGTTAGTGTAACCCCCTTATTGTTATTATTGGACCCATTTAACCCCCATATTGTTATTATTGTGCCCTTAAATTATTATTGTTAGGTCAGCTAGGATTACATTGTGGCCCCACTAGGATTACATTGTGGCCCCATGGACTCCTATATATAGAAAGGAGGTTTTGTAATTTGAATCATCCAAGAATTGTTAATTTATGTAATGTATTGGAGGTTTCCCCCTCGAAGTGGCTTATTTCTAAGGCATTGAAATCTATTTTCTTCTAATTTTGGAGCTGGTTTCACAACATTTGGTATCAGAGCTTTGGATTCTAGGGTTTCGCTGATGTAAATAGGTCATCATGGCATTTTCGCTAAAAAAAAAATTCTACGAAGGTTCAGAAGCTTAACTTTTTAGGGTGTGATGCCGAAATCCTGAGGAACATCTTCGCGAAATTTCAGATATTTTTTCGCAATATTTTCAGAGATATGATTTGTGGAAGTAGGGCTTTTTTCAAGCTCCTGAATTTTACTTAAACATGTCATCGCGGAATTTTAGCTATAACAATTTTTCTACGAAGTTTCAGAAGCTGAAATTTTTAGAGTGCGAAGCCAAGATCCTGAGGGACATCGTCGCACAATTTCAGAGCTTGGTTATCAATATTTTCGGAGATATGATTTGTGGAAGTTAGGTCTTTTTCAGGCTCCCTAATTTCATCTCAAAGAGGTGATCGTGGGAAAATATTCACAACTCTCTCTCTGAGCATCGGATAGGAATTCTGTAAAAAGTGACTAGAAGTACATGGATTGTAGCTTCCTTTCTATAAATTTCAGAGCCAAAGGAGCAAACATTGATACATGGCTAGTCGTACAAGTTCGCTCTACTGAACCAGTCCATAATTAGGTTATTGTGGGACAATGGACATAACTTTGTCTTGAAGAATCCAAATCAAGTCAGACCTGTGGCATTTGAAAGAAGCTTTAGAGGACTACTACAACGCCAAATTTCATATATTGAGGATCTACAATTATAGAGATAATTCAATTTAAATATAGAGCTCTGCAAAAGCAAGTAAAAGGTGTGTATTTTTTTCCCGAAATGCATAAGTCTTGTTTGAAGAATCAAGTTTAATTGATTCCAAGGGCATTTTGTAGAATAGATATTAGTATTGGTTTGTAAAATTGCCCCTAAAAAGAATTCAACACCCATTAAGCCTTTATAAGGCTCTACTATGACTCATGAAGACAAATAATGGCAACATGACATATCAAAATTACAAGATCAAGTGCAACAAATTTCACTCTCGCAAAGAGCAACAAAAAATGATATGGAAGTTTTGAAGAAAGGTGTGGAAACTAAGATGGATGGTTTGAAGAAAGGAGTGGAATCTAAGATAGATGGCATGGAAGCGGGCATGGAATCTAATATGGATGACATGGAAGCTAATTGGAAAACATGAAGAATGATCTAAAAGCAAACACGGAAGGTTTGACAAAGTTGATACAAGAAATGTTTCCTAATAGTGGAAAGATAGTAAAGGAAACTCGTGATGAGAAAAAAATAAATGTTAATCATGATTTCATAAACTCTAATGATGGCGGAAAGAACTACCATATTCCAAAAATGGATATAGGCAAGTTTGATGGAAAGGATCCTGTAACATGGATACTACATATGGAGCAATATTTTGATCTCCATAATGTGCAAAACACACAAAAGGTACGCATTGCAACTTTACATTTAGAAAAAAATACATTTCTATGGTATCGATGGCTCTGATCTCGTAAAAAAATTGTCACTTGGTAAATTTTTATGGAGGAAATGATAGCACATTATGAGGATACAAAGAGAAACACATTTTTTAGCCAATTGATAAATCTGAAACAGAAGGGTTTAGTGGGGGAGCACATTGAGGACTTCCAAAAATTGAATATAAGGGTAACTGATATTCCAGAGGAACACATGATTGATCTCTTCATAGGTACTGTAAAGACCAATCTAGGATTCTAGATTAGACTCAATTTAATGTCGACCAAGGTAGGTAGTCTTACAGGCACATCTAATATTTTTAGAC
Source organism: Pinus albicaulis (assembly GCA_034641835.2). Classification (NCBI taxonomy): domain Eukaryota; kingdom Viridiplantae; phylum Streptophyta; class Pinopsida; order Pinales; family Pinaceae; genus Pinus; species Pinus albicaulis. The sequence continues at coordinate 1,195,781,480 of CM076577.1, forward strand.
CTAAAAGGTTCTGTTCTATATGTTTAAATAAATGTTTAATTGTGACAGGCTCCAGTACTCCTTTACAAGAGGCTAAAATATGTTTCCTTTCCACAATTTAAACACTTATATTATCAATTTTAATCTACTGATCTTTAAAAAACAGAGTGTTACTAATCTGAGCTTTTCAATCCTCTTACGAGGATATGTTTCACAAAAACTCCTTCAAGATAACACACTAAACATTCTAGAAATCAAATTCATAAAAACAAACAAAGTTCGTAGAGATATTTTGAAATCCAATGCTTGATTAAACCTCTTACAAGGACTGATTCAATAATTCTACAATTGAATTTTCAAGCTACTACTATGAATCATAAAATAACAATAATTTCAAGAACTTCTAATTAAATGAATGAACTCACAAGCAATGAAATGAAATACGCTGTCCAGATCTGAATACTAATTTCTATGAAACATAAACATAAAAGAAAGTGTACCAATCTTTACGTAGGGCCCTTCCACGCTCTGATGGCACACTTTGATAACTTCAAATGATAAACCTTTAATTCGTAAACACTGTGATTGGTGAAATTCTGCTTTTCATTAAATTCTAGAAATGATTACATTCAAAATAGAGTGTTGGAATACGCTTTACAATCTTAAGTCTGATTTCTTCAACGTTTTTACTAGCTAACCTTTCTAATCAAAATCCTCCTATTTATTAAAATTTACAGCTAGAAGGCTATATTCGTTCCTTCTTCATCCTAACTGATTCCAACATAGTTCGAATCAGTTTAGAATTCCTAATTTAAGCAAAAGATCAAGTACATCATTATGGCTTATGATATTTCTGCTGAAGAGGCTGAGTTTGACCGTCTTTGACAATATATTCAGGAACTCCAAATTCGATGCTAAATAGATTTTCCACCATGTATGTAGATCCTAGATCATGTCCATGCCTTCTATTTCGATTTTCCTACCATGCCACATGTCACAACATAAACTGATTACAGGAAGTCATTACATCCCGTAATTTTGTTGAAAAATTCCAATTTTTAACATAAAAATTCATAAATTAAATTTAATGCAAAATAACAATTATAATGCTTCATTTATCAATTTCAATGGACTTATGGGAAGTTTATGGAGGAAAATGATAGATAAATGATGGATTTTTAGAAGAAAAGGATAGCAATAAAATAGTACCAACATCTCCGCCAAACTCAATGATTTAGCATGTCCTCATGCTAATCGTGATGTGATCCCCTTAAACTCAGTTTCTGCTTGTGCCTCTACTGCCTGTAACAATATATCCACATTCTTTTGAACTCGGGCATTCTTCTGAACTTGGGACTGATGTTTTATATTCTTATATTTTTCCTTGAGAATTTTTTTCTGAGTGTAACATTTTATTGCCCAATTGCATATTTCAGTTTGATCAATCTTCAGTTCCTTGATCTTTTTCTTCAGTTTCTCATTTTTCTACTATATCTTCTTGCTTTGAGCTTTCAACATTTCATTTTCCTTCTTTATAACCTTCTCTAACATGTTTGATTCCATCAATTCCTCTTTCAGCCTTTCAATCTGTTTTTCTAACCTTTTCTGCTTCTTATTTGTAGGTATTGGTTCTTCCTTTTCTTTCTCATTTATTCCAGTTTCCATCTCTGCTTCATGTGCTGACTCACTACTTTCAATTTCCATTGGTATGCTTGCATTCTGCTCTGGTGGCTCATCTTTTGTTTGACTCCTTTTCATTCTCCTTGATCTTCTCTTATAAGTAGTGAAGATTTTATCTTTTTCAATTCTCTTGGAAATTTCTTGCCTCTGCCTTCTTGTCCTTACACTACTGCTCGGTTGAGGAACATTACTTGACTTAAGCTCAGGGGTTTCTTCATCAACATCAATCATCAATTCCATGCTTCCTTGCTTTTCCTGTTCTTCTCCTCCAACTTCAATTTGATTTTCAATTAAAAATTCCTTCCATGTTTTTCCTCTTCTCTGCAGCTCAGATTCAATTAGTATTTTGACCAAACCATAATGATATAAAATCCTATCTTCATTACCTTTTTGCTTCTGAATAGTCTTCGACATTTTAGTCAGACTCTGCAAAAGGAAATAGGGCAGATTGATAGTACATTGGCCTTTCAAGTGCAACATAAGTTTTATATGGTATAGGTATACTATACTATAACGTCCTTCACATGTAATGAATTTTTGAATGATGTACACCATCTCATCCCATGGGTGAACTAACCAGCTTCTTGGGACACCCTTTTTCCAGTTAAATGAAGAAACCCTTGACCTGGACATAAAATGGGTCCATGATTTTTCCTTGAATTGCTTGGTTTTGAAATACTTCTCTCCTTCAGGACTGATTTCCAATGTTTGTGCTATTATATCTTCTGAAATTCTAAAAGAGACATTTCCTACTAGAGCTTTCTCTCCATTGAAGGAAAATGAAAATTGCTTCGTAACCTTTTCATTATTCCCATTAAATTTCTGTAGGAAAGGCAACCAATGTTTTTCCTCTAGAATTTTGACACAATCTTCATGATACTTTAGTCTATCAAATGTTTCGGGCTCCGCTCTGTTGGTCATTGTTTAAAAAAAAAAAAAAAATTCTCTGTTCTAACCCTTTTTTTCTATGCTCAACAATTCTATCAAGGTTTTCATGTGGTTACCTCTTCTCCCGCGTTCCACTGACCTGATTAACGTCTTCAATTCTCTGAGCTGTCTTCTTCAATTTCCTGAGATGTTACTCAAATTCTCCTCAATTCTTTGAGCTGCCTTATTTAATTACCTGAGCTATTTCTCAAATTCTGGGCGGAAGTAGAGAAAAACCCTTGGATAAACTTATCTGCTATATTTTCTTCAATGGAACCCCACCTGCTGTCTCGGCCCTCCTTAAGAACTCAGAGTCTAAAAATTAACTCTTTAACCACTCTATGAACTCAGAGAAATTAAAAATTCAATCAACCGACCTTCACTTGCTTGGTATCATACAATACGCAGAGAACAGAGTCTTAAGGTCATGAGTTTGTTTGCAGGATCGGATAGCACATTCAAATTGGTCATGAGTTTGTTTGCAGGGTCGGACAACGCATTTAGATTATGAGAACAAAGGAGTAGTGCTAATTTATAAAAGCATAACCATGATATAAATCGTGTGATGATAACGGATACATTCCACTCCATAAATGAATTTGGGTCAGAGCATCATTTTTATAACTCCATCAGTTGAAATGAAATGTAATCATGCGTTTTAGAAATGTCTTACTATTGAGCTGACTCTTCATTGAGTGTCCATTCAGACCACTTCCTTGTTGGTACCTTTATTGACAGAGGGCGTATCTAAAAACGATGAGTTTTTGAAGAGCGTAATAGGGATAGGAAATAAGGAATAGACTAAAGTATGAATGGGAATAGGAAATAGAATAATAGGCTAAAGTATGAATATGAATAGAAAATAGAATAATAGGCTAAGGTATAAATGGAAATGATCATTTAGAAATAGGCATAAGGAATAGGAAACAAAGGTTATGGATATAGGGATTTTTGAAATTGATAATCAAGCAATAATAATTATCATTTTTGAACACTAAAATAATTTAAGAATTTTAAATGTTAAAAATGAAAATTTCAACAATAATTTACACTTGTTGACTAACAGAATGCTGATTTGGCTTGCACAGGTGTGACTGATCTGTTTGTACAGGTATGACTAATCTTCATTTTTCAAAACAGGTCCCTTTGAAATGAGTATAACAGGTCCCTTTTTAAAATATGAAGAACCATATTTATTTTTCAAAACAGGTCCCTTTGAAATGAATATAACAGGTCCCTTTAAAATCTAAAGAACCATTTTTATGCAGCTTCTTTTATTCTTGTTGTTGATGTAGCCTTCGAATTCTGGTAATAAACAACCTTTGAAAATTTTGTGGAAGTAAAACAGGTCCCTCTAAAGTAGCCTTTGTTGATGATGTATCTTTTGTTGAAGTCCTTAACAGGTCCCTCTGATATTGATAATGTTGACATAGTCTTCTGAACAGGTCCCACTACAAATCTTATTGCTTAAACAGGTCCCTCTAATTAGAACAAAAGTAGCTCTTTATTGAAATACTGAACAACTGAATTGAAATACTGAATAACTGACACAAATTCCTTGAAGATTTAAAAAAAATGAGGAGATGAAAAATCACTGATTCTTCTACCAAAGAGAAAAACCACTAATTCTTCTCCCCCACTAAGTGTTTGACTTGTCCTCAAGTCATTATTGAATTGATGAAAAAAAATAAACAAGTAGAACAAAGAATTATTACCAGCCAAATGATTGGTTTTCAAGTAAGAATTCAGGTTTAGAGTGTGCCAGAGTCTGGTTTTCACATCTAAACCATTATTTATTTTTTATTTTTTAATTTTATGTTTTTTTATTTTTTTTATTTTTTGAAAAGAAATTGAAATGACTAAGGTAGAGATATCACAGCTAAAGGCTGTGATATCTGAACCTCCTTTTGCTGAGATACTGTTTCAATAAAATCTTCCTTGCTTATGGGCTTATGATAGAGTTTCAGCCTGCGGCCATTGACAGTAAAGGTCTTGCCTTCTCCATCAATTGTTGTAAGTTTGACCGATCCATTGTCATATGCTTCAACTATTTCATATGGGCCCATCCAATGTGTTGTAAATTTGGCTTTATGGTCTCTGAATTTAGAGTCAAAGAGTAAAGCCCAGTCTCCTTCTTTAAACTGCTTCTTCTTAATGTGTGCATCATGCCACTGCTTCCTTTGTCTCTGCATTAGGATTTTTCTCTCTTCTGCTTGCTGTCTCATCTCATCTAATTGGTTTAAATGCATAATTCTCTCCTTTTGTGCTTCATTTAGATCAATTCCTAAATCTGCAACCATCTTATAAGTATGTATTTGAAATTCGATAGGAAGCAGTACCTCTTTTCCGTACACCAACTGGTATGGTGTAAATCCATTAGTGTCTTTCCACGTAATCCTGTAAGCCCACAGTGCATCTTTGAGTTTTTCTTCCCAATTCTTTCTGTTCATTGATACTGTTTTAGTGATAATCCCCTCCAAAGTTTTATTTGTTGATTCCACTTGGCCATTGGCCTGTGGATGGTAAGGTGTGCTTTTTCTGTGCTTGATCTTATATTTTTCTGTTATATCTTGAACTAATTTTGAAGTGAACTGAGTACCCTGATCTGTGACTATCTCCCTAGGTACTCCATACCTTACAAAAATTTCTTCAAAGAGGAAGTTTACCACTGTTTTCTCTGTTGCTTGGACTAATGCTTTTGCTTCAGCCCATTTTGTCACGTAATCAGTACATAATAGGATGTAATTTTTGCCCTATGATGGTGGATTGATGGGACCTACAAAATCTAGAGCCCATTTCTCAAATGGCTCTAAATGTACTTGGGGCTGAAGTGGCATTTCATCTGAAGTTGTGGGTCTGCCTATTCTTTGACAACTGTCACAACTCTTCACATACCTCTTGGAATCCTTAAAAATAGATGGCCAGTAGTAGCCAAGGCTGAGAATCTTGAATGTTGTCCTCTTGGCTGCAAAATGTCCACCACACGGTTCGTCATGAAAAGATTTTAAAATATCAATTATTTCATCATTTCTTACACATCTTCTAATAATCATATCATAACCGGTGTAAAATAAATCTCCATTGATCCATGAATATCTAGCACTTTGTTTGATCAGCCTCTTCTTCTCCTTTGTAGTAAAATGTGGAGGTGTCTTTCCTATGGACAAATAATTGGCTAAGTCAGCATACCATGGATCTACTACTGAAATTGCAAATAGATTTTCATCTGGAAAAGAATCTTCAACCGGAACAATCTCACCTGAGTTCTGCAGTCTAGAAAGAAAATCTGCCACCTGATTCTCCTTACCTGGTCTATCTAACATTGTAATATTAAATTCTTGTAGTAATAACAGCCATCTGGTAACTCTGCCATTAGTGATTGGTTTATTCATTAAATATTTAATGGCTGAGTGGTCAGTATGTACAAAAACCTCATAACCAGTTATATAGTGTCGGAATTTATTTACAGCGTGTATGATTGCAAGCATTTCTTTTTCAGTGACTGTGTAGTTTAATTCTGCAGGTGTTAGATTTTTGCTGATAAAATAGATAGCATAATTGAAAGACTCTTCCTTTTGGCCTAAAGAAGCACCTACTGCAGTATCAGATGCATCTGAAAAGATGTGAAATGGTAGGCTCCAGTTAGGTCCTTTTAAGACTGGTGTGGTTGATAGTTTTTCGTTGAGTGTTTCAAAAGCTTTCTGACAATCTTCATTCCAGTTGAAAGGTGTATCTTTTGCTAGAAGTTTAAACAGAGGTAGAGCTATTTTGCTAAAATGTTGAATAAACCGTCTATAATAGCTTGCATACCCAAGAAAACTTCTTACCTCTTTTTGAGTCTTCGGAATTGGAAAATTGACAATGATCTGAATTTTTGCTGGATCAACTTTAATGCCTTGAGAAGAAATATAGTGACCCAATACTATCCCTTCATCTAGCATCATAAAACACTTTTCATTGCTCAAGGATAGATTAGCTTCAATACATCTCTTCAAAACCTTCTCAAGATTTTCTAATGAATGCTCAAATGAATTACCATAGACCGAAAAATCATCCATATAAACTTCAACACATTCATGAACTAAATCAGCAAAAATAGCTAAAACAGCTCTCTGAAATGTAGCTGGAGCGTTACAAAGTCCAAATGGTAAAACATTATAGGCATAAGTGGCCCAAGGACAAGTAAAATTGGTCTTATCCTGGTCCTCTAAGGCTATCCTGATCTGGTTATAGCCACTGAAACCATCAAGAAAAGAGAATGATGATTTCCCAGCTAATGTGTCTAGCACTTGGTCGATGAATGGTAGTGGAAAATAATCTTTGAGGGTTGCTTTGTTCAATTTTCTATAATCAACACAAATCCTCCACTTGCCATTTTTCTTGGGCACTACTACCAATGGTGATACCCACTGACTGTCAGAGATAGGATATATAAAATTAACTTTCAATAGTTTTTGAAATTCCTCTCTAACAATATCTTGAAGAATGGGATTCATTCTTCTCTGTGGTTGCCTCACTGGTTTTATGTTATTATCAGCGTAAATATGGTGAGTGCATGTTTCAGGGTGGATTCCGTGCATATCGGTGTAGTCCCAAGAAAATGCTTGCTGATACTTTCTCAATAATTGAATCAATTTTTCTTCCTGAGATAAGTCTAGGTGAGTGCTAATATTCAATGTTTTGCCCGGACTAATCTCTATAGTCTTACTCTGAGTGTTTGTGATAGATTGAATGGGAAATTTTTTTTCAAATGATGATTGCAAAGAATGGAGTGTGCATATTTCTCGAAAATTTTGTGCTAAAAATTCATCTGCAGCATGTTATTTTTCATTTCTTATTTCTTCAGACATTTCAGGTTCAGAAAGGAACAATTCTATCAAATCATTATTATTATCTTCATGAAAATCATAGATCTGATTGATGCTAAAAACAGATTGAACTTCTTCCTTATCATTGTATTTATCATCAAGCCATAAATTGTTTGCTACTGCTGGTGTTTGTGCTGATGGGTAAAGAGTGAGTTGTTTCCTTTCAGTTCCTCGTGAAATGATCATATTACCTGATCGACACCCTATGAATGCATCAACAGTTGCTAACCATGGTCTACCAAGAATGATAGGGTGACCTCCTAAATTAGATTTTGGTTGAAGAACTAAAAATTCCACTGGATACTCCCAAGAGTCCAGTGAAACAATTATGTCCTCCAAAATTCCTTCAGGAATCACTTTAGACCTATCAGCTAGTTCTAAAACAATTGGTGTGTATTGCAAATTTCTCAGTTGGAGTGTTTTCATTGTGTCAAGAGTCATCACATTTATTGTTTCCCCTAAGTCAATTAAAGTATTTGGAATAGATATGTTGTTGATGATTGTAGTGACTCTAGGAATGCCAGGATCAACATACTTTTCCATTGAAATGGTGTTTGACATAAGGCCAGCTAGGTGTCCAATAACGCGAATTGTTTGTGGATCAAGTCTCTTTCTTGTAGGCTTCTTGAGGCATAACTCTTTAATTGCTTTAGTATATATAGGAATGTCTTTTATGGCTTGGAGTAGTGGAATTTTTATATAGACATTCTTCATCTCATCTAAAGCATCAAACTGTGGTAAAGATATGGGAAGTTTTGGTTGGATCAATATTTCCGGAAAAGGTGGTGGCTGCAATGGTTGGATTTGTTTATTTTTGATGTCTTCATTTTGTTTCTTTTGATTTGGTGTTTCATTTTCATTGTTTTTGTTTTCCTCTTGTTTCTCGGCTATGGGAAGTTCTTTTTGAAGTACCTTACTAGACCTCAACTCAATATTTTGTAAAGGTAATGTGGGATATGATGGTCCCTCATCTACACTATAAGCCGATATTTCTGCTCTATTATTTGGATTTGGTACAGGTTGAGCAGGAATCTGAGTGGGTCTAGGAGGTTGGTTAGATGGAAGTTGTAATTGGGGTGGATTTATTGGTGGAGGAGCAGGTAATGTTTGTTGAATGTTTTGGGGTGGATGAACAACTTGCTATTGAGGATATTGCTGATATGTTTGAGGATACTGCTGATATGGCTGATTATACTATTGATATGGTTGAGGATATGATGAGTATGGTTGAGGATATGATGGGTATTGCTGAAATGGTTTCCATTGTTGTTGTGAGTAATTTTGGTGTTGCCATGGCATGGGTACATTCCAAGAATTCTGAACATACATTTGATCTTGTGAAGGAAATTGCAAATTCTGATTTGGAAACATACCTGGAGGTGGAGGTCTTGGTTGCCATGGTCTTTTGGCACCCATGAAATACACATTCTCCAAATCTGCATTGGCTTCCATGTTACAATTCTGCAAAATCTTTATTTTAAAACAATGAAATATATCATGGTTTTCAGTACAAAGGCACACACTTGAATGTTTTCTAAAGGACAATCTCTCAAAGCATGTTTCTTCTGGCATTTTAGACAAAAGAAAGCCATTAATTGATCTTCTTCTTCTTGTCTTTTCTTTGATTTCAGAGTGTCAATTTGATTTCCTAAAGTGCTTAATAGGTCTGTTTTGAATTCTTCCAATAAATTTCCTATTTCAACCCTTGTGACACTAGCTGAAGTAGATTTTGTAGCTTTAGATGATATGGCTCTTTTTCCATTTCTAGCTTTGCTCTTGGAATACTTTTCACATAATTCTGCAATTTCATCAAAAGGTAAGGTGTAAATATCACCTTTGCCCATCAAATTAAGATCATCTAAGTATTCCTCTCGAATGCCCTTCAAAAATATTGTTCGAATCAGATCAAGAGACATGGTTCTATGTTTTGATTTTTGTAAATTGTAGACAAATTGTTCTAAATACTCCTCTAAACTTTCATCCTCCTATTGATTCATTCTGAAGATATCATCTTTAGAATCTTTTGATCTACAGTAAGGTTGGTATTTCTTTAGGAATATTTTCCGCATGCCATCCCAATCAGTTATTGCATGTTCACCAAGTCCCATGAACCATCTTAATGCTGATGCCTTTAATGTTGCTGGGAAGAGTCTAAGCCTATGGGCATCATCTGTGTAACCATATGTTCGGCATACTATGTCAAAATCAAACAAGAATGAATCTGGATCTTCTGATGCCATACCATAAAAAATTGGTAACACAGATGGAGGTATGTTTTTCATTTTGATTTCCTCATCATGATTTTCTCCTGGTTCTTGAATAGGAAATTTAAAGGTTGACTCTTCCTCCTCCCTTTGATCTTGATCTTGCTTTCGTTTGAGTTCAATTTCTCGTTGTCTTATCCTTTCCTCCTGCTGTCTCTCATATTCTCTAAGTTGTTCAGGAGTGGGTCTTCTTGCTGATCCTCCTCCTTCCTCAGCCATTTTGATAGGTTCCTCTGATGTTTTAAGTTCTTGTTCAGTGTCACTTGTTTCAAAGAGAAGTTGTTGTGTTGGTTTTTCTCCTAATTGAATTTGTTCAAAATCAGCAGGTTCAAGGAGAGATTGTTGAGTTGTTTTGATGCCTTCTCTTGTTGTAGAGGATTCAGGAAGGTGTTTCTTCTTTGCTTCGTATGCCAATAGAATTTTTCTCTCTATAAGTGTAAGTCTTTGGCCTAATTTTTGTTTATCCTCTAGTTCTTGTACAGTGACTTTCCCAGCTGGTGTTGTGTGTTCAATTCTTTCTAAAGGATCTGTGCCTAGTGGTGGGTTAGTTCTTGGATGGGGGGTTTTTATGAATCTGCCATTATCATCTCTAGGTCTAGACATATGTAAACATGACTTCTAAAATGATGAATTAAAATTAAATCTATGTTTTTGTTTGTTTTTGTTTGTTTTGAGTTTTTTTTTTTTTTTAGAACTCCTCTAGTTGCGCCTCCCCGGCAACGGCGCCAAAATGCAAAGACCAATCTAGTATTCTAGATTAGACTCAATTTAATGTCGACCAAGGTAGGTAGTCTTAGAGGCACATCTAATATTTTTAGACCTAAAAGGTTCTGTTCTATATGTTTAAATAAATGTTTAATTGTGACAGGCTCCAGTACTCCTTTACAAGAGGCTAAAATATGTTTCCTTTCCACAATTTAAACACTTATATTATCAATTTTAATCTACTGATATTAAAAAAACAGAGTGTTACTAATCTGAGCTTTTCAATCCTCTTACGAGGATATGTTTCACAAAAACTCCTTCAAGATAACACACTAAACATTCTATAAATCAAATTCATAAAAACAAACAGAGTTCATAGAGATATTTTGAAATCCAATGCTCGATTAAACCTCTTACAAGGATTGATTCAATAATTCTGCAATTGAATTTTCAAGCTACTACTATGAATCATAAAATAACAATAATTTCAAGAACTTCTAATTAAATGAATGAACTCACAAGCAATGAAATGAAATACGTTGTTCAGATCTGAATACTAATTTCTATGAAACATAAACATAAAAGAAAGTGTACCAATCTTTATGTAGGGCCCTTCCACGCTCTGATGGCACACTTTGATAACTTCAAATGATAAACCTTTAAATCGTAAACACTGTGATTGGTGAAATTCTGCTTTTCATTAAATTATGGAAAGGATTACATTCAAAACAGAGTGCTGGAATACGCTTTACAGTCTTAAGTCTGATTTCTTCAACGTTTTTACTAGCTAACCTTTCTAATCAAAATCCTCCTATTTATTAAAATTTACAACTAGAAGGCTATATTCGTTCCTTCTTCATCCTAACTGATTCCAACATAGTTCGAATCAGTTTAGAATTCCTAATTTTAAGCAAAAGATCAAGTACATCATTATGGCTTCTGATATTTCTGCTGAAGAGGCTGAGTTTGACCGTCTTTGACCATATATTCAGGAACTCCAAATTCGATGCTAAATAGATTTTCCACCATGTATGTACATCCTAGATCACGTCCATGCCTTCTATTTCGATTTTCCTTCCATGCCACATGTCACAACATAAACTGATTACAAGAAGTCATTACATCCCGTAATTTTGTTGAAAAATTCCAATTTTTAACATAAAAACTCATAAATTAAATTTAATTCAAAACAACAATTATAATGCTTCATTTATCAATTTCAATGGACTTATGGGAAGTTTATGGAGGAAAATGATAGATAAATGATGGATTTTTAGAAGAAAAGGATAACAATAAAATAGTACCAACAGGTACTTTAAAGGATAACATCCAACATGAAGTTCGTGTGTTGGAACCTGATTCATTGGAGAAGGCATTCAAGTTGGCAATAAAAATAAAAATATAAATTTATGGCGACAAGGAAGCCTACCACTCACTTCTATAAAGAAGGAAGTGTTGCTACAACTAGATTTTCACAACCTACAATATTTACACCACAATAATTGGAAGAAAAAAGAGCAAAAGGGATTTTCTACAGTTGTGATAGAAAATACACTAAAGGTCATAAGTGTGCTGAGAAGAAATTATTTTACATAGATTCTGAAGAGGAAGAAGAAAATGAACAAGAAGAGGATATACACCAGGAACCAACCCTAGAAGAGGAAGAAATGAGTCTAACCATATCGTGTAATGCATTGGCAGGAATTACCACTCCTCAAACTCTCAAGATAGAAGGACATATCAAGAAGAAAAAGGTAATAGTGTTGATTGATTCATGTAGTACCCATAATTTTATTCATTGTAAGGTAGCCAAGGAATTGAATTGTTTCCTATACCCAGCACCAGAATGTCAAGTGATGGTTGCAAATGGAGGAACTATAAATTTCTCCGGAAAATGCCATAATATCAAGCTAACCATGGGGGAATATGTATTGAATAGTCCAATGCTTTCCATTCCCATGGGAGGTGCTGATGTTGTACTAGGAGTACAATGGTTACAATCTTTGGGGACGGTAGCTTTTAATTTTCAAGAACTTTTCTTGAATTTTTATTTTTTTATTTTCAGAAGGAAAGGAAGTCGAATTACGGGGTATTGCAGGGAAGCTGGGAAAGATAATAAGCTATAATTTCATGACAAAGCTTCTAAAGAAAGAACAGCGAGTTATAATTGCACAATTATTCTCACTAGAAGTTCCAATATCAAAATCATATATTTCTACAGATCTCCAAAAAGTCTTAGACAATCATTCCAAGGTTTTTGAAACTCCCAAAGGACTCCCACCTATTCATGATCATGATCATGGTATTCATTTTATTGCAGGAAGTGTTCCTCCAAACATAAAGCCTTATAGATATCCTTATGTCCAAAAGAGTGAAATTGAATGTATGATTGCAGAAATGTTAGAGGCGGGTATAATTCAACCTAGTCAAAGTTCTTTCTCTGCTCCTGTAGTATTGGTACACAAGAAGGATGGATCATGGCGAATGTGTCCGGATTATAGGGAGCTCAATAAGCTCACCATTAAAGATAAATTTCCATTCCTGTGATTGATGAATTATTGGATGAATTACATGGAGCAATTTATTTTACCAAGTTGGATCTTCATTCAGGATATCATCAAATTAGAATGAAGACTGAAGATATTCCAAAAACAACATTTCGAACTCATGAGGGTCATTATGAATTTTGGTCATGCCTTTTGGCCTTACCAATGCACCTTCTACATTTCAAGGGTTGATGAATTCCATTTTCAAACCCTTCCTTAGAAAATTTGTGCTAGTATTTTTGGATGATATACTAATCTACAGCAGGTCTTGGAAGGATCATGTTGAACATGTTGACAGGGTGCTCAAACTATTGCAGGAGAAACAATTATATGCAAAACATCCAAATGTTTCTTTGGAGTACAAGAGGTGGAATATCTGGGTCATATTGTATCTCACGAGGGTGTTAAAGTAGACCCTAACAAAATTAAAGCCATTAAGGAATGGAAAGTCCCCACAACCATAAAGCAGCTGCGAGGATTTCTCGGGTTAACAGGGTATTATCGCAAGTTTGTTAAGAATTATGGGAGAATAGCAGCACCTCTAACAACATTATTGAAGAAAGATGCATTTTCATGGACTCCTGAAGCAACTAAGGCCTTTGAACATCTAAAAGAGGCAATGTGCCTAGCACCGGTCTTAGCTACGCCAGACTTCACAAAAACCTTTATTGTGGAATGTGATGCCTCAGGAAATGGAATTGGTGCAGTTTTAATGCAGGAAGGAAGACCCATTGCTTTTGAAAGTCGTCCAATGAAAGGAAAGTATTTACAAAAACCTATTTATGAGAAGGAAATGTTAGCAATACTGCATGCACTAAAGAAATGGAGAACTTACCTAATGGGAAGACACTTCAAGGTAAAAAGTGATCATAATAGTCTTAAACACTTTTTGGAACAAAGACTGTCTTCAGAAGAGAAGCAAAAATGGGTCACAAAGATGTTGGGTTACGACTTTGAATAATCTACAAAAAAGGGAAGCTAAATGTTGTTGCAAAAGCACTCTCAAGAAAGAATGAAGAGGTGGAAGAATTTCTTTGTGTCATTTCTATTATCCAACCAGATTTGATAACCGAAGCAAGAGATGAATGGAAGAAGGATGAAGAAGCGTGGACACTCATTCAAAATTTTCAGCAAGATCCTAGTACATCTGATACATTTAGTTGGAAAAATGATCCCTTATGGTGCAAAGATCACTTATATCTTTGTAAGAATTCCCAACTAAAACAAAAGATTCTTTTGGAATTACACACTTCTCCTTTAGGAGGACACTCAGGATTTTTAAAAACTTACCACAGGGTGAAGAAAGATTTTTTTTGGGATGGACTTAAATCTAATATTCAAAAGTTTGTGGCAGAATGTTTGGTTTTCCAATAGAATAAAGTTGAGACAATTAAGACCCTGGGTCTTCTACAACCTTTATCCATTCCAAGTCAATGATGGGAGGAGATTTCAATGGATTTTATCACAGGTTTACCTAAGTCCAAAGGAAAGAGTGTCATCATGGTGGTAGTTGATAGAATTACCAAGTATGCACACTTTTGTGCATTATCTCATCCATTTAAAGAAAGTACAGTTACTATTACATTTATGGACACAATTCAAAAGCTACATGGAAACCCAAGGGTTATTGTGAGCGACAGAGATCCCATTTTTAGTTGAAATTTTTGGACGGAGTTATTTTCTTGTTTGGGTACTCAATTAGCTAATAGCTCATCTTATGATCCTCAATCTGATGGTCAAACTGAGATAGTAAATAAATGTTTGGAAGGATATCTTCTTTTTTTTGTATCTGATAAACAAACACAATGGGTTAAGTGGTTACCTCTCGTAGAATGGTGGTATAACACTTCCTTCCATACTGTAGCAAAAATGACCCCATTTATGGCACTTTATGGATATCATTCACCATCCATCACATCATCTTTAAGAGAAAATTCGAAGGTTCAAGCAGTGGAAGATCACATCGAGCATCAACAAGTACTCCAACTCTTAAAGGATAACCTGAATTTGGCACAAAATCTAATGAAACAATGGGCATATCAACATCGCAACGAGAGAATTTTTGATGTAGGAGACTGGGTATTTTTACCACTACAACCATACAAAAAAATTTCCCTCAAGCAAGCTAAGAAGGATAATAAATTATTTCCAAAGTAATATGGTCCTTACAAGGTGTTGCAAAAGGTTGGTACTATGTCATATAAATTGGAGCTTCCTGCTTCTTCACGAGTGTACCCAGTTTTCCATGTTTCATGCTTAAAGAAGGTTATAGGTGAAAATATTCCAGTTCAAACAATATTGCCAAAACTTGATGAGGAAGGAAAAATCATATTGGAACCTGAAGCGGTCACAGAAACAAGAACTCGACAGCTATGGAATCGATCAATTTCACAGTATCTCATCAAGTGGAGGAACTTACCCACTGAAAATTCTACATAGGAGGATGAGAATTTTATACAAAAGAACCTAGAACTACTCAAGCATTGAGGACAACATTTTTTTGAAGGAGAGCGGCATGTTAGGTCCCTATATTACTAGTATAGTCTCTTATTGTTGTTAGTGTAACCCCTTATTGTTATTATTGTACCCCTGTAACCCCCATATTGTTATTATTATGCCCTTAAATTATTATTGTTAGGTCGGCTAGGATTACATTGTGGCCCCATGGACTCCTATATATATAAATGAGGTTTTTTAATTTGAATCATCCAAGAATTGTTCATTTATGTAATGTATTGGAGGTTGCCCCCTCAAAGTGGCTTATTTCTAAGGCATTGATATCTCTTTTCTTCTATTTTTTGAGTTGGTTTCACAACATAAATTAATTATTCATACACACACAAACTAATGCCTCTTTCCTGCATCAATACTTTAGAAGCAAAAGCTATGGAGTGGAATATAACATCCCTCTACAGCTCTAGGTATTGTTGATGTTGGCCATGAAAATATCAAATATCAAATTACAACAATCAAGAAACCAACTTAGACAATCATAAATCCAAGATTTGATAAAATGAAATTAACACATTAACATCAGAAACTTAATCATTTAATCAATTAACAATCTACTGTTGAAACTTAAGAAAGAATGCATTAGCTATGTAAAATAATTATTGTTGCATAAAAATAATTAAACACACATACATTGCGTTGCGGGAGTTGTGAGCGAAGGGGGCCCTCCCTCACTCACAACCCCTTTAAAACTCGAAGAGGTTGCCAAGAAAAATAGACAGAACATAAGATTTGTATTAATATGAAAATATACAGCCAAGTACAATGTGATATATTACTTATCAGTCGAAATCCCCAACCCAACAACCCTTTACAATATGAAATATATCTCCTTTCATACAATCTCTAAAGCCCATATTTGGCTCGAATGACTAATCTAAACTATCAGCCAACAATATAGGTCTAGGCTATTGAATTTAGCTTCTGTTGAGTCTAATCCATGCCTGAATGCATGGATTATTATGATTTCTGTTACATAACAGAATCTGCAGGAAATCTAGTTACGAGGAGAAATCTGTAAGTCCAGTTGTTCCAAAAAGAGGTTTGAAGAAGCCAATGGAATAGCCTTCATGTGCAACAAATTCCCCACAAAACCCATGTCTTCGCTGGATCTGGAAATAAGTAGAATATAGTCAACCGCTGATGACACTACAGGAGATTTGGAACTGTTGCAAAAAATCTGGATCTACTGCAGGAAATAAAGAACGGCTGCAAGAAATCTGGAAAGGCTACAGGAAATGTGGCTACACGAGTTGTCTTCAAGATTTTGCGGAGCTACTTTGAATCAAAGCAAATCTGCACATAAGTTATAGATCAATGTGAGTAGTAATTCAGTAAAGTTACAACTAGATCTAATAATACGTTAAGTCTAAGGAAAAATGACACTTATTATGTTAATTTGACATACCTTACGCTTATGTACCCTTTTATCCAAAACTAGACAATATAGCCGAACTAAGCATAATTAAGGGTGAAAGGAGTTAAAAAATAGGAGAGGTAAGGCTTGGGAAGGGTGTGAAAAAGTGGAAAAATGGAGATTTAACAAGACCCATTGTTTATTTTTCATCATACTACGTCAAATGTGTGATGCCTCCTTATACTCATTTTCCCCTTCTCTAATCGACTGTGTAGATTCTATATGAAAAAGGTGTTTTTCCTTCATAATATTTTTCCATATACATGTTCCATATAGTGCCCTCCAAACATTTTTTGTGACCAATGAAATATTAAAACATTCTGTATTCAATATACCCCATCCATCCCTTTGGATAGGTCGAGCTATGGTGGCCATACAGACCAGGTGATATTTCCTTCCAATACTTTTAACCGCCCAAAGAAATCTAGTTGTTATTTTATTGATCTTATGTATAATTTCCTTTGGAAATATATACAAGTACATCTAGTAGATCGACATATTTTGTAGAAAATATTTGATAAGGGTGAGTCTACCCCTAGGGAAAACCACTTATTTTCCCAATAGAATAATTTCTTCTCAAATTTTTTTAACAACCACTCCCAGTCTTTATTTCGATATTTGTTTGGTTTCAATGTATATATGAGGTAACTGAATCTTTGCAATTTCAAACATGTGGAAAACTTCATTACTTACCACTGCATCAAAGAATCTGTAATAAGGGTTGATTTATATTTATTCATGAATAAACCTGTAGCTACACCAAATGCAGTTAGTATCTCATAAAATTAATCCATGATTTAATTTTATTCTCTCCACCCAACAACATCTTGTCCACGAACATAAAATGTGTAATATATATGTCCTTTTATACATTAAACCCTTTAATCAAACCCCTATTCATTGCTTTCGAGAATTTCCAACTCAATCTATACATAACGATTATGAACAGTAACGGTGACAAGGAATATCCCTGTCACAACCCCCTTAATAAGTTTACGAAGCAGTAGGTAGCCAATTGATGATGATAAAAAAATTTGCAGTCACAACACATGCCATTATCCATTGTATATTTTAGTGGCAAATTCCAATCTTGTATAGCGCCAATCACAAGAAATCCCAATCTATGCAATCATATGCCTTATTAAGATCGATCTTCTTAAGGTTAGCTTTTAATTTTTGGGTCTTGATGGAGTGAAGGCATTCTTGAGTGATTAAAACCATGTCTTGCATCAGTAAGTGATCGAGAAAGTCAAACTACTTCATAGAGATGTGTTTAGATAAGGAGGATTGCATTCTATTTGCAATGATTTTAGATATCACTTTATAAATAACATTACAAAGGGAGATGAGCCTGAATTCTGCAAAAGATGTAGGATGCTCCTTTTTTGGTATCAGAGCGATAACTATGGCATTGACTGCCCCTAGAATGTATCTCTTAGTCCTGGATTACACTGTAGCCACCAAAATGTCGAGCCCAATCAGATCCTTAAAGTGAATAAAGAGTTCTACGCCACATCCATCGGGACCAGGGCACACTGGAATTGAGTACTCCTTCAACTTCCTCCATCGTAATCAATCTCCCTAATGATTGTTTATCTACATCTGATAACACATTCAAAATCTAGTTTAAGAAGACCCTTTGAGCTGAGAATGTATGATTCCTCTCTCGAAATTGGTTCGTGAAATAGCTGATGGCAGCCTGTTCCACTTTTGGCTGGGCATAGATGTATTTATCATCCTTAACCCTCAAAACCAAAATGCCATTTTTTTTCTTCTTCTTGTGGCATGCCTATGAAATAACTTGGTGTTTTTCCCACCGACTACCACCCATGTGATCCTTATCTTTAATCTCCATTCCTCTTCTCTCATATGAATAATCTACCTTTTCCAGGTCTCTAATTCCAAAAATTGTATCTTATATGACTTAGGAACTGTTTCGAGGATCCACATGTAAATGTGACTTTGATTCCTCCAAAAATGCCTTCTATAGGCCCAATGATGTTTGTGAGCAAGAAATTTTTTTTTGTTATATATTTTTTGGTTTTCTTCTTCTCTATAGTGAATTTACAGTGGAGAGGAGAATGAGTAATGACATCTTCAGAATTAGAAAAAAAATGATTTCTTAATCGTAAGGGGTTCCATAACAATCGATACTGATTGTGAAATGTCAATCAATTCCTTATCATGTGACAATGGAGATGGTACCCTACCCATGATTGGGTCCATCCCTTCTATCATATGCCCATCAATTCCCATAGTGTTATTGCCCACCTCCCCTCCCCCCTCCTAGCAAATGGTTTGTTATCCCTTTGTGGAGAGTGACACTCAAATGCAATCAAGTTTTTGGACTGACAAGCCCAGTATGGGAGAGATGTTGTCACATAACATTATATTTAAAAATAGTAAAATAATAATTTAAATTAACAAATAAAAAACAATAATAACAAAAAAAATTAATGTCGTCCATAATTAAAATACTTCAATTTTCACCTTAATTTTACATAATTTTATATAAAGATATAAAGTAACCAAAAGTTTTAAAAAATAATAATTTACCTTTTAGTATGAGGAAGAAATGTAATTTCTTCACTACTTAACATGGAGATAACATGAAATAATAATATTAATATCAAATGATGCGAAATTCATTACATGTGATATTTAAAACAACAATATATTAATAACAAAAAAATATACTAATAACAAAAAATATTTTATTGTCAATAAATTAAATTGGTTATAAATGAAATATTTCAATAAAAGATTTTAACACAAAACATATTCAGAGAGAAAGATTAAGAGAATTAATATTCAATTAATATTTTCTTTCTAATTCTATGTATGTATTCCATTGATATTTGTTTTGTAATCCTTTCAATGCTTAATATGGATTTGATATGTAATAGTTTGGAAAATATCAATAATAAAAATAATTAAATGTATGCACACAGGGAAAAAATATGAGGGGACATGTTTTAACATGGAGAAAGTGAATTATAAATAAAAAATTTCAATGTCAATTGTATATATATTATACTAGCCTAGATCGATATGAGGGGACATGTTTTAACATGGAGAACATGTATTATAAATAAAAATTTCATTGTTAACTGTATATATATTATACCAGCCTAGATCCATCTAACTCCTGTTCTACCAAGCTCTAAGATGGATCAAATTTATTTTCACTCTAAAAGATGTTTGCATCTCAAGATATTTGATCACTCCCAGCCCTTGGTAGATTCGAAGTTAGATGGATCTAGATTGGATAAAAAAATCCATCAAATTTTGATTAAAATTAACCAGAAAAAAAAGCTCAAAAAAGAAGAAGTCGTTTCGTCTATAAGACTAGGCCTATTATATGTATATGAAAAATAATTTATTATAAGTATTGATTTTTTATATACTTATTAATTAAATTTAACTAAAAATTTATGAAATATAACGGTTGCAAATACGAAATATAAAATGGATTTTAATATATATATATATATATATATTATTTTTATCCATATATTTCACATATTTACATCTAAAATTGTTCATATTTCTAATTTTGTGCTTATTAATTAAATTTATGAGGTTATCATATGTTTTATTAGTTATATGTTCTAAAATTTTCCCGGATGGGATGATAAGGAGGGAAAGGATGTGGTAGGTGTGTGGCCACCACCCAACCAAGCTTTATAGCTTTTGGGCATAACACAATGCCCTCCGCCTCTACATAATACCATACTTTTTTCCCATTCTAAAGGCACTAAATTCTAAGCATGGGGAGATTTATAAGATACTAAGGTGATTAATTTGCAATCACAACTTATCAACTCAAAGCCAAATGGTGAGGGGAGAACTAAGAGGTGATGTACTTGAGGTCCATTCAAGTTTATTGCTCTAAGCAGAAATTGCACTACACATGCTAGGAAATGAGGAGCCTGAGCAGAGGCAATTTACTACATGAGCTGGGAGGAAATTACAGTCACAAACACCGCACTAGACAACTCATTTTGCCACTTATGGACTATGGATTCCAATTATAGGTTTTATGGTTGGATAAGGCAAGCTTTCTTATGAAAGCTCAGGCTCCATCACAAGTGTGGAACATGCCCTGTCATTTTCTTCTTGAGCACTCCTAATTCCTGGTTATTTTTTTGATGTTTATTCTTTCTTTCCCTCATCGAGTACTATGTAGTTATCCCCTCCTCCTTTCTTTGCTTCTTTGATAACCCGACATTGGAATTTCCCTAGTATATCCTTGAACTCTCAATTTCTATTTCTTTACATGGTCTTTGGGGTGGTCTGGAATTATGGCTCTTCCTTAGATACAAGCTCAGTTATATCAATATGCCCCACCATTCTCATCTCCACCACCCTCGCCTCACGGGGTATAACTACTCCAAGAGTATGCTTGATCACCATCATGTCTAGAAAACAAGGTAGGGTAAGAAGAGGACCAGTGTATTATAGGGACATGAGGCACACTCACACCTAGCAAAGTGTTAAGTCTTTGACAGTTAAATACAAAGAGAGCACACCAGCACTAATACAGGAGGAAATTTCCTAGCCCGACTAAGAAATAATTGTTGAGAGAGGTTGTACGTTTTCCTTCAGACATGGAAGTTGCTGGTGAATTTAATGATTGGATACCAAATGTGGGTCATACCAATGGGAGGCTTAATCAATACATGCATGCAATTGACATATATTGGCATCTGAAGATGCCCACGAGATGAGTTCAAATGGATAGGAATGTAGAAATGGAAGAGTGATTTCTTATTATGGATGGGATTCAAATCATGACCCAAGGGTTGGATTGAGAAATGGAGTGCATAGAGGCTTACTTGGCTCTTTAAGCAAATCCTATCTGCTCACAACAGAGCAGGAAGGAACCGATAATGGTTAAAGAGTCAAACTCTCTGAAACTAGTTAATGCATTCAATACTTTCTACTTCTAATACTCTTTTTATCTGGCTTTTCAGTTTAATGTCCATATTTTTTTAGTCTCAACTTTTTATGACATTAGTGTATTTTTGGATGGTAAAAAATATTTGGCTCTACCACTAGTCTAGTTTCCCTAATGGTAGAGCAATGTATGCCACAATGTACTTTTTTATATGGTATTATGAAATGAAGAACCTTTGCTCACTAAAAAATATGATATGTTTTGAAATATTATTGTTACTAATTTGAATTGTTATTATTTAATTTTATTTTAATATGATGTGTATGTTATATTTTTTTTTCTAGAAAAATAATGTTTGTTATTTTATAAGTAAAAAAAAATTACAACATAACAAATAGAATAGAATTGATTTATTATTTTATTACTTCTTACTTTTTAGTTACTTTGTTGATTGGGTGGACATTATGTTGGTGTAGTCTAACTTATAGATGAAATGGCCTTTTTCAACAGAATTCGAGGATACAACTTCAAGCAAGATTGTGTTTTTTTGTTATTTAAAAGACATTTTTGAATGCATAAATATATCCAACATCCTAAAAAACCCTTGGGGCACTCAAATTCTACAGATCAAACAACTAAACTCAAGTTTTTAAAAATATATGTCGGATTTTGGTTAAGATTAACCAGAAAAAATGTTGTGAAAAATGTCATTTTTCTATAAGTTAGACAATGGCCATTATGTTTATTATTGTTATTTTTTTATTTTTCTAACGCTTCATGTAACGTGCCACTACATTTCATATCCCCATATTAGACTGTGGAGCACCTCTTAGTGCAATGAAAAGAAAATTTGAGTCAAGTCTTCAATTCATGTTTGATTTTTTGTATGAAAGAAAAATTGAGGTTCAACTATATGAATGAGATGTGTAATGCCTATCTTTTTCAAAATAAAAGATAAATTTTCTAAAAAAGAGAAAAAATTAAAAGTAAATGTACCTAATAAAGTCTACCCCATTACGAATTACCAATGGGTAATTCCAAGTGGCATGGTTTTCCTTAAATAACAATGATGAGTTAGCTTGCATTCACAGATAACAACCATTGATGGTTGTCGTCATTGCTAGTTTGACAATTAAGTTATGATAGATTTTCTCAGTGTTAAAAATTTGTGTGTGCACGCGGGGATGTGATATATATATATATATATATATATATATATATATATATATATATATATATATATATATATATATATATATATATATATATAGCATTCTTTAGACCAATGTGGTTTGTAGGACCCATAGAGAGAAAGAGTGAAAAAAAAACCTCAGATGAATATCTCAGAGTGGAGAGAAGTGATAGTTGAGTGGTGGAGTAAGGTTTCCAACATAAATCCATCTTAACTATGAATCTATCAAGCATCCAAAGGGATGAAATCTCTCAAGGTTAAAACCTCTTTTTCATGTGCAAAATGTGAGGAAAGGTTTGCACCTTGAGATATTTGATCCCTCTTTGTGCTTGATAGATCTAGAGTTAAGATGGATCTAGGTTGGTTTGCCAAAACATGGAGCCCAAAAACCACCAACTATAAATTGACTCTATGACCTCAAGTTTACCTAAACTACGATAACAATATGTATAAGCATTAATTTGTTATAATTTTTTAATTTGATTTTTATTTTAAATAATTTGAGCTCTCCAATTTTTTATTTACTTTTTAAATTTTAATTATAAAAATGACATTAATTAATAATTATAATTATTTTATTTTAATTTTATTTTATTGTTTACGTAGCCTAACATCTATTCTATATTGGATTGAAGATTGCCTATATACCACACTAAAAAGTTTAGAAAATTTAAAAAAAATCCTAGTTGGTAGAGATCAATGTCCTTTTCAAAAAAAGTTGATAGATTTCCTTATAAAATAAGCTCGAAAACCCATTGGCCTTGCATTTAAAACGCTAAAAAAACAGAGTAAAAAAAGTGAATTTATAAAATATGTTGAATAAGATGAAGATTAAAGGATTTAAAAAACAAGTTCATGGGTTTTAGCTCTAGGAAAAAATATTAAATTCTTGGATCTTTACACATTGTTACTCAAACCCAAATTTCAATGTATATTGTTCAAAATTTCTTATTGCTTTTGCTTCTACAAAATTTGTTACATTTTATATATTGTGTATATGGTGTATTAGAGAAGTCGAAAGACTCCTTAAGTCACAAGATATGGCGTGGCCTTTCTCGAGAAAAGAGAAAATTTATTGAAACGTAAGCTGCCTCCTCCTACAAATTTAATATAAAGTATGCCACCGTCGATGATAGTAGTTACAGTTATTAGTCACCAGGCTTACAAAATCATCATTAATGCTTAGTGAGTGATCATTAGGTTCATCAAGTACATTCATGGTTCTAGGGATTCATTAGGTTGATTTTTACTATAACAAATAATTATTTCCATACATTATGTCAATAGTAGTTGGGATTCATTGGGTTTAATTTTTATTATTATAATTATAAGTTATAATTTTTGGTGAAAATTTAGTGATTAGAATGAAGCATAAATAATAAATTTAGATTTATTTTAATTTTGGATTTACCAAGTGTTTAGAGAGATCAAATCATTTTTCATTTTAAAAGAAGTTTGCATCTTCAATTTGATCTCTCAGTGCTTAGTGTTGGTAAATCTAGAAATAAGATGGATCTAGATTGGTTCGATTATTAATTATAATTATTAATTTTTTGTTTTTTATTTTATTTTTATTGTGCCAATAAGCACTCTCTAGGCCAAAATGGTAGATTAACATTTTGACTTAGTAAAATTACATTTGAAAATACTAAAAATAAAATTAATTAATGAATTAATTAAATTAAATTAAAAATCGATAATTATAACTATTGATAAAAATATTTTGACTCGGTCAAATTACATAAAAATAAAATAATAAAACAAGAAATTTGATCCCTCTTGATTTTTTGGTGATCTTCAGTTAAGGTAGATCTAGGCTAGTTTTATTTTAACTGAGTCAAAATGTTAAACATGACATTACAAAATCTCTACCATACTCGGCTAAATAGCGCCTCTTAGCGCAATGAACTTCAAGGTATAGTGGGCATAAAGATTTTGTATATATGAGAAATGTAAAATGATTAAATAGGTGAGATTGGTTATCTATATCTTCTTTTTCTTTTTTGCAATGAAGTTAGGATAGGGTCAGGGTTAGTTCATCTGTTGGATGGAAGAATGATTTACCCACCGTGGGATATTATCGTCAAGATTTTGCAAAGCTTGGTTGAATTTGGACGTCCTTTGGTATAATTTAATTCCCGCAAAACTAGCTTCCTTCCTCAACCCCTCCTCATGAGGTTTTAACTTGAGACTTGGTGGGGACTAAACCCCACTCAAACTAACTGGTCTGCATCTCATGGGCAAGATTAGTTATCCTATATCAATAAAGGGATTAGTACATGTTTGGATTTATATGTTTGGGGTGAGGTATATAAATACACCATCATATATCTATCTTAACTCCAAAGCTATAAAATGACAAGAGAGATTACATCTCTCAAAATGCAAACATCTATTTTAGTGTAAAATTTGAGGAAAGGTTTACACCTCGAGAGATTTGATTCCTCTTTGTGGTTGATAAATCTAGAGCTAAGATGGATCCATTCTGGTTCTTAATAATAATATTTATATTTATATAAATTTCACATCTCTATGCATAAAATTATTCTTATTTTTATTTTTATTAAAAACTTGACACTACATGTATTTTTTTCTTCTTTTAAACCAAAACGAAAATATTTGGAGAATTGGTAACTTCAAAAGATTGGTTAATGGATGTCACTATTTACACTAAATACAACTATTTCATAAATTCCACAAACGGGCTAGTTACAACATGTCTCTGGATACTTGAACTCACACAACTAGGGAAATAAATTGTTCACTAAACCACTCAAGCTAAGATCATTTGACTTTCAACATGGTGGTTAATGTGCAATCAACATGTTATCAACTCAAAGGAAAATGGTGAGGGGAGAATCAGGAGGCAAAGTTCTTGAGGTATATTCGAGTTTATTGCTCTAAGCGAAAATTACACTACTTATAATGGAAAATGAGAAGCCTAAGCATAAGTGAGTCATTACATGATATAGGAGGAAATTACAGGCACAGACACTGCACTAGATGACTCATGCAGTCACTCGTGGCCTATGGATTCCACTTACAGGTTTCGTGGTTGGAGAAGGAGGGCTTTCCTATGAAATCTCAAGCTCCATCACAAGCACAAAACATGCCCAATTGTTTTCTTCTTGGACACTCTTGGTTCTTGGTTATCTTGTTGATGTTGCTTCATTCTCTCCCTTATTGAGTTCTTTATAATTCACCCCTCCTCCTTTCTCTGCTTCTTTGATGGCCTGGCATTGTTAAATGATAAATATTTCTGTAACTTGGTTTTAGAACAATACATACCTTAGAACCCTAATAGGGATGAGCCAGTAGTGATTCAATTTGATGAAAATCTCAAATGGGTGAAAAGGGAATGATTGAGAGGTCTTCCCTTAAAAAGAAAAAGGAGGAAGATCTTAAATTTGTGGAGAAAGAGTTGAAGCATCTTGAAACTCTTGATGGGGGTGCGAGGGAGGGATGGGAGGGGAAAGAGAGGGGGGGGGGGGGAGGGGGGGAGTGCGAATATTCGTCATATGAAGAAAAAAAGGATCATTCATTTAGAGGCTACCAAAAAGATAGTTTTGAAATAAAATGAGGAGACATGGAGGAAAAAGAGTAGAGAAATATGGTTGAAATGTGGAGATGAAAATATGAAGTTTTTTTCAACAATTTTCAAAAGGTCATCGAGCTCTCAATACTATATGGGATTTGGATGACCCAGACGGTGGTAGAGCTACAACATTTGAAGATCTTGCAAGGATGGGCAAAAACCACTTGAGTAATATTTATAAGGCTCCTCTTGAAGCAACTATTGCTAAAGTTATTTCACTATATTGATCACTCCTTAGGTACACAAATGATGAATAAAACCAATGCTTAATGAATCCAGTGTCCAAGGTTGAATTACAAAAGGCCCTCCATAGTAATCAGAAGGATAAAATCCCTAGATCAAATGGTTGGTAGATAAATTCTTCATTGGGATAAATATGTTTTAGGGGGAGATCTATTAAAGGAGGTTAAGGATTGTAGACAATCAAGCAGGATGCTTGATTCTTTTAATTGTACCTTTATTTCTCTAATTCCAAAACTTAATTCTCCACACTCCTTTGACTATTTCAAGCCCATATCTCTATACAATTTCGTTTATAAGGTCATAGCTAAAATCATAGCCAACAAGCTAAATTCGATTCTATTTAAAAATGTATCTATGGAACAATTTTCATTTTTAGAAGGTTGCAAGATTCATGAGGCTATAGGGGTTTCTTAGGAAGGAATTCATAGTTTTAAATCCAAGAAAATTAAGGGTCTGATAATTAAAATTGATCTTTCCAAAGCATACAACATAGGAAATTAGACATATAGATATATATCTGATAGTGAATAACCCATTTAGGATTCGAAGTTCCTTTTACTAACTAGGTTATGAGTTGCATAAGCACTATATCATTTGTAGTGCTTATCAATGGGTCTGCTTCAACATTTTTTCATGCATAGTGAGGCTTGCGGTAGGGATGTTCTATTTCTCTGCTATAATTCTTAATGTTGACTGAGGGCCTTAGAAGACTGTTAGCTGAAGCAAAAAGGAAGGGTGACTTACAAGGTGTTATTCTAGCTGATGATTTAACAATGACCCATCTTTTGTTCATGGATGATATTCTTTTATTTTGTCATGGATCTAGGTGTGATTTAGAAACCATTAAAGGGTCCCTTTAACTCTTTGAGAAATCTATATGCATGTAGGTAAATCTTCAAAAATCTACTCTCTCCCATCTTGATCTATCTAGGGATGAGTTCACAAATGCTCATAATCTTTTTCCTTTTTACTCTAATTTTTTTTTATTTTTTATGAAGGATTAAAGTACTTGGTGTTTCACCTTAAACCCAATGAATATAACAAGGTTGATTAGAATTTTCTCACTGTAAAAATTCTTAAAATCGACTTTCGTCCAGTCGAATACAATCACTATTTATGTTCTTGCAAGAATGTCTAATAAACGTGACAATGTTAGATATAATCTATCAAAGGTCAAGTATGACACAATTGAAAGATCTACAAATTTGTTTGCAGAAATCGTAAGCAACATTGAAAATAACATTGTAAGTATGTTTATTTGTATTTCTTCTATGCATTATTATAAGGATCATTCAATTTTTTATAAATTATTGATCATTGACATGTTTTATTTTATTTCATAGGATTTTGTTGCGCCTCTTTCAAACATGTTTGAGGGTATTTATTATATGGAGCCAAATGTTATGACTGTGATCAACACTTTCCACACAGACAAAGAGGAGGAAAGGATAATGAAGCAAAGATCAATAGCTTGTCACCTTGCAATAGTAAAAAGAGGGGATCAAGCAAGAGTCACTAAGGTGAGTCAATCTAGTAAACCTAAACATGTTTCTTTTGAAGATGTGGAACATGAAACTAAAAATTATGATAGAGTTAGTGAGGAGGAGATTAGAACTGTTGTGCAAAAGGAGAAAACAAATCAGACACCAGAAAGAAAAATGGTCAAAGATGTCTCTCTTTTACCTGATGATGAAGAGCTTGTTTATAAAAGAACTGATATGTTAACCAATAAGAAGAAGAAATAAAATCTTGGTCAACCTATAAAAGTCATGTGCAACAGTGAAGAACAAACTGAAAGCTCTAAAGGAAGTAGAGAAATCATTGCAGTAGGTGTTGAGTTAGAGGATGAAATTATTAAAACAAAACAAAATTCCATTTGATATGAGTTGAGGAAGAATAAATTAATTTATGGTGTCCAAACATTTGATCTTAATGTCAGGAAATTTTATAGGCTAGATGAAGGACAATCTCAATATCAAATTAGAAAGGCCCATCACCTACATGTACATAATCTGAAAATATTGTCTAGGTTCAATTCATATGTGCATGTGGTGGATTATGTGGTTCTTGTTGATCCACACCAAGTTCCCAATAAACATGCATTTGACAAGACAAAATGTTTTGATTATAAATATTATGTAAATGGAGGGAACCATTCGGTAGAGGCTAAAATACAATTGATCGAGGAATATCCCAATAACTATCTTTTTCAAACAATGAAATGCATCATTTACGTTGGTTTAATAGAAACATAATCAAAGTTATTGGCATGTGATCATAATGCAGATAATGAGTACATAATGAAAATGACTTTCATCCAAAGGGTCAGATTTATTCATAATGAATTCATAGAAAAATGTGGTGGGGATAAGGCACAAGTTAGTCTAACATTTCAGAGGGAATGTTTAATGGAAGCAAGTTATCAAATTGATGAAAAAATCAAAGAAAAAGATGGAAAAATGCATTCAAAAATATTCAAAAGCATGGATAACATTTTTCAGTTGGCATTTAGAACTGGGGAGATATGGGATTTGACTGATGAGATTTTTCAGCGGTGGGAGAATATTTCCATAAAAAATCATAAGGTTAAAAAGAGTAAACCCATAATATGTACCAACAGTAAGACAGGTCCTGAAATGAAGCAACTTCGAGAGGATATGACTATCACACCTTGGAGAACAATGTAAGGAGCGAAGGATGAGAAACTAGTCAAATCAGTACTATCCCATGTGAAGTCGGGTGAATTATCAATGGAAGAAATGTGCACAGAATTTCAAAAGTAAGTTTCTTGAATTATTTCTTATTTTCCTTTCATTATAATTTTATCTTAAATAAAAAATAATGTTGTTGGTAGAATTTGTTATACATGTCACTATATTAACAGTTATAAATTTTTATATTCAGTCAGAAGATTTATATGAAAATACAAGAACATATGGTTAAAATGTTGAATGAAGACAATTGGGATGATGTTGTGTGCCACTACTCATAATCAAGTTCTACAACAACACTTAAATATTTTTATATTGCATTCAATAAGGTATGTTGATTTATACATTCATTTTATTCATATGTAAGTTGTTTTTATTTTATTACTTATATATATTATGTAATTAAAGATGTCAAAGAAGGATGGAAATGGAGTACTAGATACTTTCGAAAGCTTTATTGAAAAAATTAAGTTGGAGAATATGAGAAAGAAGTGTCTTATGAAAGTTGAACTTGATCCTACTCTTAATCATTTCATTTGGAATGGGCTCAATAGTATCCAATATCAAATAATACAAGGTGACTGTGAAGACAATGCAAAACTAATACCTAAAAGGGAATATGCTTTAGTTATTGCATATATTCCTCATGGTTTCAATTTCCCAAACATTGAATATGATAGTGAACCATATACTTATCAAGATTTTAGTAAAGTGGTTACGGGTTTTCAAGAAGTCATAAAATCACCACTTTGGAGATTTGTGACATTTCATTCAGACACACAGTTTGCAATGTTATTAACAAGCTTCAAAGGAAAAAGAAACTCAAGGATGCAACTTACATGGTAAGACATTGAAATTGTATGTTAGATTACTATTATTTTATTTATTTATTTATGTACAATTTAATTGAACTTTTACTATGTTATGTTACAAGCATAAGTCAAATCTTGTTTCTTCCAAAGAGCATCCTATTATAAATGATGGTGAGTTCATCCATGTTGAATGTTGGACAAAAGAGGACAGCTATAAGTGTATTCTTATGAATCGAGTATATGGGAAGAGTCATAGTCAAGTATTGGTTCATGATGCAGTTGTAAGAAAACTAACATATGAGGATAAAGATGCAAAAGGAGATATAGTTAACATTTATTAGAAACCACAAGCATTGATTAACTATATTATAGATCTATGTTCAAATAAAGGAAATTGGGTTTTGAATTTATTCTCAGGTTCAGGTAAGTTTTATTATACAAATTTGAATTCAAATTTTTTATTTTTTACTTTTAATGTATTTATACTAATTTACTTATTTATTTATTTTGTGCTTGATGATTAGGTACAACACTAGCATGTTGCCTACAAAAAGGAAGATATTGCATTGCCATTGAGAAAGACCCAGTGCAATGCTAATTTATCCAACAAAGAATTAACGATTGTCAATTTCTTCCAGATGCAAAGCAAGAAGTTGGTTTGAGGAAAGGGGATTTTAATGAATCGCATGAGGCAAAAAAAGGAAAGGAACCTCAACCACTATTTTATGGAATGATTGGAAAATGACACTTTGGAAGATTTACAGACATGAAAGATCCATTAGAATATGACAATGACCAAAATTAAGTAGAAAATGTTGAGAAAGAAGACATTAATGATGTTCTAGAAGATGTTGAACATGGATTAGTTGATATTTTTGATGATCTTTAAGTTATGCTTGCAAATAAAGCTCAGTTTTGAGAGCTATTAATTAGTTTTACTTGTAATGTTTAGACTTTGATATTTTATGATAAGAATCCTTATTTTTTGCAAAAAACTTGTGATTACTATTATTTTTTGACATAAAATTCATAAAAAACTCTATTTTCTTAACTTTTTTTGTTAATATTTTCCCAAAAAATTAGTTTATTTAACATGTTTTTTTTAATAAAAAGTCTCTAAAAGTGTATTTTTTCCATTCTATTTATATTTAAAATGTGTATTTTTTGGTCATATGGTTCAAAATATTGGTTTTTTAGCAACAATTATTTGATGTGCATTGAAATATTAATTAACAATACATAAACATATAGAAAATATAAACTTTAAAATATTGACCCTTTTAAAAAAAATTATCTATGTGAAAAAATAAAGATTTCATTACAAATTTTTATTTAAAAAAAAATAATTTTTTCTTTTTAAAACACAAGTACATAAATTCACTTAAAAATAAACATCTCAGGGAAGAAGAAGACATTAGAAAATGTATAGTGTCAAAATCAACCCTCTAAAAAAAAGTGGGCGATGATACACCACCACTATTTAAAATCGAGATGAAAATCATCACATAAAAAAAAAGTGCCAAAAACATGCTCCAAAAAAATAAGGGTGATTCTGCATCACCCCTTTTCAAAATCAGGTGTTTTTTTTTTTCTACCTCAAAAAAGTAGGTACTAGTTCAATTACGTATTTGATCGGTAACTATGTTTCTTGCTCAACTCTTGAGGACATTCGAAAGAAGAAAAAGTTCAAAATTTGAAAGAATAAACCATTGATCCATTTTAAAAGATGTAGCTTCACAGTGGAATAAGGTATTAAGGACATCTGAAATAAAAGCCATTCAAAAGATTTTAAAAGTGTTGATTAATATACCAAGCATATTTGGTGAAAGATCTTCAAAATGAACATGATCCCTACATATGTGTCTTACTTGGCACACTGACAGTACTATTTGACATGCCAAACTCCATATCTATGTGCATGTATAGAAATTGTGCATATACATAAGTAGCGAATATAACGAAGCCTTATTTCGTAAATGCACACTTCCATATATGTGTGTGTGTGTCTACAAAAGCTACGCCGATATACATAAGTCAACTTCTGTATATGCACAACTTTTGTATGTATACACGTATATATGTAAGCATGCATATACAAAAGATAACTTCCATATATATATGTGCATATACAAAAGTTGCACATATACATAATCCATATTCCATATATGCACTCTTCCATGTGTGTGTGTGTGTGTGTGTGTGCATATACGAACTATGCACATATATAGAAGCCATATTCTGTATATGCACAAATTTTGTATATGCACATAGATATGTAAGCATGCATATAATGAAGATGGTTTCCATATATATGTGCATATATATAATTTTTGCATATAGGGAATCTATCTTCTGTAGATGCATGCTTCCATATATATGTGCATATATGGAGGCCTCCATCTTCCATATATGCACACTTCCATACATATGTGCATATACAGAAGCCACACATATAAAGAAACCATCTTTCGTATATGTACAAATTTTGTATGTGTACACACACACAAACACACACACACACACACACACACACACACACATATATATATATATAAGTGTGCATATACAAAAGATAGTTTTCGTATATGCACAACTTCAATATATGGCTTATGTATATGTGCATCTTCTATAACATAGATATAGAAGTGTCCATATATAGAAGATGACTTCCATATCTATGTATATATGGAGAAGTTGTCCATATATAGAGGCGATCTTCTGTAAATGCATGATTTCATATATATCTAAATAAACATAATTTGAACATATATAGAAGTCATCTTTTTTATATACTTGATTTTCGTATATATTGTATATATAGAAAACGACTTGTATATGCAAAACTTTTATATATAGAGACATGCATATGGAAACATGCATATACGAAAGATGACTTCCATATATTTTCAACTTCTGTATATGAAAATTTTCTATACATGAACATAGATACGAAAACATGCATATATGGAAGATGCCTTCCATATATATATGCATATACAAAAGTTGCGCATAACAAAAGCCATCTTCTGTATATGGACTCTTACACACACACATATATGCACATATACGAAAGCCATATTATGTATATGCGCAACTTCTGCATATGCACATATATATGGAAGTGTGAATATACAGAAGATTGCTTCCATATCTATGTGCATATATAGAATTTGTTCATATATGGAAACCAACTTCTATATATACATGCTTCGATATCTATGTGCATATATAAAGGTCATGGATATATGGAGGCCATATTCTGTATATACACAATTCCATGCATATGTGCATATACAGAAGTCACACATATAAAGAAGTCATTTTTTGTATATGTGCACATTTTGTATATGCTCACACACATACAAACACACATATATATGGAAACATGCATATATGGAAGATAATTCCATATATCTACAACTTCAGTAAATGAATTTTGTATATGCACATCTTCTATACCATAAATATGGAAGTGTGCATGTACGGAAGTCATCTTCCATATATTCAGTCTTCCATATATATATATATATGTGTGTGTGCATGCATATACAAAATATGCACATATACAGAAGTCATATTCTGTATATGCTCAACTTCTATATCAACACATAGATATGGAAGCATGGATATACAGAAGATAACTTTGATATCTATGCTCCACATATAGAAGTTTTGCATATATGAAAGTCATCTTATGTATATGCATGTTTCCATATCTATGTGCATATATAGAGGTTGTTCATATATGGAGGCCATCTTCTATATATGGACACTTCCATACATATGTGCATATAAAAAGTCACACATTTTTCAAATAACAACATTGTCAGCTAGCTAGAGCGCTTGGTTGTCATTGTATCTTTTGGGATAAATTATTTTCTCGGTTTAAATTTGGGGAGGGGTTTCTCACCATATTTCTTGGAGCTTGGGGGAATTGGTAAATTTTGTTGTAGGTATTGGTTTCTCCTAGAGTTATTGTAAATTTCGTCTTTTTGAAGTGTAATAACTTAGTGTCTTGTTATGGGAGGGTTTTATATTTTCGAGTTTTAGTTTCAGTCGTGGAATTTGTGGTCAATGTGTGTCCTATGCTAGGTATGAGGGAGGTTTCCAAGATGTTATAACCAATGTATCCGTGTGTTATATTTTAGCTCCTATACTAGCATCAATTTTAGTGAGGTTAAAAATTGTGTGTTTCTCCCTAGGGTATTGGTGCTCAGAGATCAATGGTGTATTAAGCTCTGATATTTAGTAATTCGTTTTTTGTATCATGTTGAGATCTCAATTATTCCTTGTTGTTTCACTATCATGTGAAATCAATGTATGAGAAGTTAGAGAGGCAAGGGGGAGGTTGAGGCCCTTAGGAGTGAAACTAGGACCACCATTGTGTTCGAGAGGTTTTAGAAGCCTTTCATGACACCGCCCTTTCTAATGTTTGCAATGAAATGCAACATTTGGATAATTTGGCTACTAGGGATCGACATGATATGTTGGACTTGGAGTTGTTGGAGGATTTTGGGTAGTTGATTTCAGACCCTGTCACACACCGAGGGATGAGGAAATAAATACTTACGAGCTCTCTTTCTCTATTGGAAAATAAATACCTTTCTAGGTAGAATTCTTACAAATAGGCAAGCGGATCATTAGAATATATTTGCCAACCTAGAAAATTTCAAAAGAGAGAAGCATAATATGATATTATATATGGAGAAGATGGATAACTTGTGGGATCAAATTGAGGGTCGCATCCCCTACGTTGCCACTTCATAAGCCCTTCCAGGATCCAATGCAAGATATCAAGCACCAGTCGATTCCTCTAGCCCATAGTTGTTAGATGGGTTTTAGTGATCTTTTATGGTTTGACATTTCCATATATTGTTTAGTGATGTTGCGAATGATGCTACTATTATATGGAAGCATGCATATTGGAAGATGGCTTCCATATATATGTGCATATACAAAAACTGCACATATACCGAAGCTATCTTCCGTAAATGAACTTCCATATACATGTGTGTGTGTGTGTGTGTGCATATACAAAATAAGCACATATACATAATCCATATTCTGTATATGCGCAACTTCTATATATGCACATAAATATGGAAATGTTCATATACAGAAGATGGTTTCCATATCTATGTGCATATATATAAATTCTACATATATGGAAGTTATCTTTTGTATATGCATGCTTCTATATCTATGTGCATATATAGAGGTTGTACATATATTAAGGTCATATTCCATATATTCACACTTCCATACATATGCGCACATACATAAGACATACATATAAAGAAGCTATCTTCTGTATATGTGTAGATTTTGTATATGCACACACACAGACACACACATGTAATCATCCATATATAGAAGATAACTTTCGTATATGCGCGACTTCAGTAAATGAATTTTGTTTATGTTCATCTTCTATAACATAGATATAGAACTATGCATATACAAAATATGACTTACATATCTATGTGTATATATAGAATTTGTGCATATATGGAGGCCATCTTCCATAAATGCATGATTTCATATATATCTAAAGATACAGAAGTTCGCATGTATAGAAGTAATCTTTTGTATATATTTGATTTCCATATATACGGTGTATATAGAAAATGACATTTTTATTGTGCAACTTCTATATATAGACACATACAGAAGAAAGTTGGGCGTGTGCATGGATTTGGACATAAGAGAAATCAACATGGATAGATTTAGTAGGGATCTCTTGTCTCCACCTACTCAGGTGTTCAAGTCCTTTTCCTCTAACCAAAAATTTTCCTTTTGTCTTCCAAGCATGGGAAACAATACCCCATGAGTCCTCTTCTTTGGCAAGGAGCCTTACATCTTCCTTCCTAGAATAAACATCTCTCAATGCCTCTCATACACTCCTCTCCTTAACAATCCCCACTATAAAAATCAGCATTTCATTGGTGTAACCTCCATCTAGATCGATATAAATAATAACGTGATCGACACTCCTAAATTTAACTTTGACAACGAAGGTAAAGGAAAAACGAGGCTCAGCTCTGTGGTGCCCTACACGGTCATTTCCATGCCTATTTATACTGCAATTGGTGATTCTTTCATATAAGCAGCTAAGGCAAGGAACATCATGCATGTCACCTTCGTCAAGTCTTCTATTTCTTGCTTCAATGCCAAAACTATTCTTTCCACTAGAGTTGGACCCGCAGTGCCCACAATAGATCTAGTTTTGCATAACAATATTGCATGGAGCATATTTAGAATGAATTCCATCTTTCAGGTGAGCAACGAATCCCTATCCACATCCCATTTTTCTCATAGAAGTCGACATTGATAGAAATTATGAGGCATTTGTATCTTCATACCAATAAAGGTTTTCATCTCTATGGAAAAGCATAGCAACAAAGAGACACATAAAATGAATATTGGATGTGTTATTGAAATCCATGGCCATTCATGGGACATTATTTCTAAGCATACTCTTTTTAGAGAAAAATGTTACATCACAGAAACAGAACCATTTGGAGAACATTACTTTCTTTTGAGCAACATGTTACATCATAGAAACACCAACCTATTATATGAGAGAAACACAAGAATTTAGAGAACAATTATCCTTCAACTTTGAAACACAGAAACGTAAAAGGTGAAAGGAGGATTTGGAGATAGTGTTTTCCTATACCACATAATAATGTGAACCACAATTTATAAAAAATGTATGACCGATGTCGTAGTTTAATTCCCCACCGAGTAGCTAATAAGCCCTAGTCGCTCCTAATCAAATGTGAACGCAGCTAAGGACCATTGTACATGAATCAACGAATAACTCTTCCTATCTTTCTTGCCTGAAACTGATGCTAAAGGTGTAGGAAAATTTACTAACATGGGTTAGATGGATTATGATAAAAGCTACATGGATTTAGAAAAAGATCCGATGGAATTTTATGCTAATCAATATTTTTATGCTGGAAATGGGATTTTGATGGATACACTGAATTATTATGTTTTTGAATTTAGTTTATTTTTTAAATTTAAATATATGTTATATTATTCTAGTAGTTTATTTTTTATTAAAATTATCAAGAAAATATAAAATTAGATATATTTTAGAATTATATATTTTTAATAATCTATTTTTCCTTAAAATTAAATATGTTATTATAATTGATGGATAATAAATATTTAATCGAAAAGATAAAATTGAATATATTTGTATACTTGAGCAATTATATATATTCAATTCACAAGATACAATTATAAAATTGAACATATATTTATCCTTAATCACGATAAATGTCTAATTAGCTTGATAAGACATTTGTATAGTTGACGAATTATAGATATCCAATTCACTATATAAAATTATAAAATTGAACATATATTTATCTTTAATCATGATAAATATCTAATTAGCTTGATAATATATGATTGATAGGTATAAATGTTAATGACTCAATTTCTTGGATTTCTTGGACTTAGTGTAAGAGGTATTCAAATTTTGTGGTTTTCAAGAATTGATTTTCTACATGCAGTCACATGCTATGTTGATAGTGTTGGCGCTGGAATCAGTACTTGGACTGCAGAAAGCGCCTAACCATACACATATTAAACTATAAAGAAATTAAATGATTTGTTTTGTGAGATGGGTAGGTGGTACAAACTTTGATTCACTGAAAAGAGATTTCAGTCAAATCCACAGTTCTACTAATGAGGGTATTGTAACTTGATGTGGTAGCAAGGTGCAAGTTTGTAGTCTATGAGGAGAGGAAATTGTAAGATTAGAGAAGAATAAGTAGGTCTGTAAAACATAAATCTACTGATTTAGTAGAAATTCAAAAAAGTAGCAGTTTGACAACATTCCATTGAGAGAAAGCTATTTCTAGTCTGACAAGATTCTCACTCAAATATCATGAAGATTAACTATCATGAGTGATGCTCTTCCATTGTTATAATATAGATTTTATCAGGAATAATCACTGTGTGAGACTAACAAAAACTGATAAAACACATAACGAGCTTAAGATACTAATAAAATCACATAACAATATGATGATTTGCAAACTAGAACTGGAAGAAAGGAGATATGGAAACACAATTAAAGTAGACAATACACATAGAAAATTGGTAATAAGTCCTCAGTAGTATTATTCCATTTCATTCACAAAAGGATTATAGTTCATATAAGTCAAAATTCTATAACCACCAACCAACAATTTTTTACATAGCAGTTTATCACATATATACAAAAATAATAAACTATCGTATCCACAAAAGGAGTAAACCTGTTCCTAAAAGTTATTATGATCTTGTGCAAGAGATGAGGCTTATCCTAAAACTTTAATAAAAATTGATATGACATAATGGAAATAACAGCATCAAGACTAACAATTCGAAGTGGTTTGTATGATGTGGCAGTTTATGGGAAGACTCCTCTTCTATTTTGGTGCAACCAACTCCATAAAAAGTGTAAACAATAGTGAAAATGGCATGTGGATATTCCTTGAATGTTGCCTGGTGCCTTGTATAAATGTGCTGGTGCTGAGAGGAGTGGTAGAAAACTATTTCAGAGAAACTCTGCCGATGTTTCGTTGTTCCTTTCCTTCTTTGGTGGAAAACCCTTTGTAATGGCGGAAAATCTGAAACTTTTGGGATAGAATGGCAGAGGTTCATTTTATGAGAACTTACAAAGAAACCCTTTGAAAAAGGTTTAATTGATAGGGGAGAGGTGGAACAGAATGAATGATAAGTGGGAGGAGAAAAACTTTTAGATATGTATCACAATCGCAAATCGGGGTCGAAGCATTTAAACTTAAGACACAAATGTGAGAAAATGAGATTTTGCGATGGGGTGATGACGTGGCATTGAAGTGGGACTGATCACAGATCACGCATCAGAAGTTTTATTATGAAATACGGGAGTTAAATGTTGGAACTGGCGAAGTGTGATGTGCGATGAGACGAAAGGTGGGGCCCAGACAATACCGCAAATCACACATCGCAAGTTTTGATATGAGATACAAGAGTTAAACGTTGAAACTGGCGAAGTGCAATGTGAACGGAGGGATGTGTCATGATAGATGGTGGGGCTGCTCGAAAATTGGAAATCAAAAGTTTTGAGGGAGTGGAAGTGAATGCGGTAAGTGAAATTTGCGAATATGTGATGCAAAAAGGTAGGTGGGGCCCTTTAAACGGCTTTTAAACGCGAAAAATGAATATTTTGTTAAGTCGTGGTAATATGATAAAAAGGTGCTTGAAGCATAAAAAAGGATTTATAACGTATTTGAGGCATATCAAAGGGAAGTATGGGTCCCAGAACATATCGCAAATCACATTTTGGGGGTTTTATAGGAGATGACAATTGTAACGTAAATGGGAGTTAAAACTACGAAGAGCCAATTGTGATGAAAGGTCAGGGGTCCACAATGTTTATTAAGTGCGGTAAGTTATATCATATAATATATGATATAACCAAGGTTTTGTTGTGGTGCAGGTAAAAGCTGCGATAAAAGAAATATATGGTAAGTTAAAAAGGAAATATGATATGGTTTTTGATGGGTGTGCAGAGCTACTTTTTTAACTATAAAAATTGGATTCTATGAGTTAAAACGGGGTTTTGAAAAGGGAAATGAGATGATGGACTTTGGGTTTTTTGGGAAAATGAAAGGTGAAAGTGGGAAAATGAAATGAATGAAGGTAGAAATGAAATTCTCTCACCACTACACTTTTACAGCGACACTTTCATCTTATAATCAAACTGAAAAGGCAAATTGATTCCTTGGAGAATGATGACCAGACTTTGAAAATATTTGGAAAAATTCCAATGTTGAGAATGGCTCCTATTGGGGGTGAAGTCCTCCCTGTGAGGCTTTAAGGACTGTAGACTCAGTGCCTTAAAAACTTTTGAAACTCATAATACTTCTTGAAAATTAATACTAGGACTGACCATTAACTGGCTGGACTCTAGACTAACCATATATACATACATAAGTTCCATTGGGCATGGATTTTATTGACACATCACACCGTATATTTACAATGGAGTGAATAAACTAACTTACTAAATAAAGAAATTTTTATGAAAATGACCATTGACTGGGCCTCCAGTTAGCTGATCATCATCCAGATGTTTGAGAAAAAAAATATTATTCTCCAAAACTTCAGCAATTCTAAATGGTCCAAACCACAGAATGTCGAACTTACCATGATTTCCATGGTCTTCTATCCTAGAATCCCAACGTAGCACCAAATCATTCTCCTGAAACAACTGCTGATTTTCTCTTTTATCAAAAACAGATTTGACTTTAGCCTGATACTTCTGCAATTTTTCCAGCAATGATTCTTTGATTTGGTGTGCCTCTATCAACTATAACATTCTCCTTTGAACTAGGTTTTCATGATAAACTTCATATTGTAGGAACCTCATCACAGGAAGAGCTAATTTCAAAGGCATTATAACATCTGTAACATATACAAGATGAAATGGAGACATTCCAATTGATTTTTTACCACTTACTCTATCTACCCACAGAGCATGTATCAGCTAAGTGTCCCAATTCCTCTTATTTTCAGGCAACATTTTCTTAATAATCCTTACCAAAATTTTATTTGATGACTCAGCCAATCCATTACCTTGAGGGTAATAAGGTGTGAAATGAGTCAATTCAATCCCATATTGCTGACAAAAGTTGTACATATTAGCAGACTTAAATGCCATTGCATTATCAATGACTAATTTATATGGACAACCAAATCTTGACATAATATTTTCCAATAGAAATTTAATAATTACAGTATCAGTAGCATTTATGGTTGGTACAACTTCAATCCATTTAGTGAAATAGTCTGTAGCTTTGAGAATCCATATATGTTGTCGTGATGAGGGTGGATGAATTTCACCGATGAAGTCTATCCCCCACTGCTGGAAAGGAACATCTGCTGAAATAGGAATGAGAGGTAATGGTAGAAATTTCCGTTTACCAGAAAATTTCTGACATTCGACACAACTCCTAACTTTGGCAATGACATAAAAGAAAAGAGTTGGCCAATAATAGTTATCTCTTAAGATTTTGTTTGCAGTGGCTCTCCAATATAAATGCCCTCCGCATACTCCCGCATGTATCTCTATCATAATCTCCTAGGATTTTGCTTCATTCACACATCTTAACAAGATTCCAACATGATCTTTCCATTAAATATGGTCTTCCAAAATGCAATACTTCAAAAATATTAGCTTAAAAGCTCTCCTTTTATACTTCTCCATTTCAGGTGGACAATTTAAATTTAATATGAAGTAAACTATATCCTTGTACCAATCATAATTGAATATTTCAGGATAATTAGCAATACCTTCTCCATCTTCTCCTTCAGTTGCCTCTACATTCAGATTTAAATATTTGCAGTTAGATTCATCCATCAAGCAAGCCAAGCCTTGACACTTTATTAATTTAGTAGGTTTGATTTCAACATCAAATTCTAGAATCTTGGTCAGCCATCGTCCTCTCCTTCCATTTGTATCTAATTTTAGCAATACATCTTTAACAGTGATATCAGGCACAAAAGAAATTATTTTTGAATGTCACACATAAACTCGAAAATACTTTAAAGCCTTAACTAGTGCATATGCATGTTTTTAAGTCAAGTTGTACTTCAATTCAACATCCCTTAAAGCACGACTGAAAAATGAAATTGGCTACTCCACACCTTCCTTGTTCTTTTGTAATAAGATAACTGCAATTGTTTCTTCTGAAGCATATGAAAAAATCAAAAAGTCATTTTCAAAATCAGGACTAATCAAAACTAGTGCTTCAATCAAAGCGGACTTAATTTCTGAAAAAGAATCTTTAGCTTCGTCTCACCACTTCAATTCTGCATCTTTTTTCAGCAAAACATTTGTATGTTTGATCAACTATGAAATGTTAGGAACAAAACACCTCAGAAATTTGATTTTCCCTAAATATGACTACAATTCCTTCTTATTTCTTGGCAAACCAATCTTCTGAATAACTTCTACTCTTCTCGGACCAATACAGATGCCACTTTCTGTTACAATATGTCCCAATAATTTACCTTCTTGGACAACAAAAGATGACAGTATTTTTGGGGTTTAAGGACAAACCAAACTTTCTGCATTTGTCAAAAACTTGCTTCAGATGTTTCAAGTGGTCTTCATCAGATTTTGAATATACTGTGATGTCATCCAAATAGATGAACACAAATCTGTCCTTTTCTCCTGCAAAGGCAATATCCATTGCCCTTTGAAAGGTTGCACCTGCAGTCATCAAACCAAATGGAATTTTATTGTACATGAATGTGCCCGAAGGTGTGGTAAATGTTGTCTTTTCTCTATCTTGCCTGTCAACTCAAATATGATTATAGCCTGAAAAGCCATCAATCATTGACTATATTTTGGATTCTACAACCTTCTGCAAGATATAATCCATCTTGGGTAGTGGATAGTTATATTTCAAGGAGCACCGGTTCAGGTTGCGAAAATCAACACAAATCCTTATTTCTCCATTCTTTTTTCGGAATGGGACTATATTAGCTACCCAGTTAGAAAATATCAAAGGAAAAATAATCTTTGCTTCCCATAATTTTTTGATTTATTTCTCAATGATTGGAAGAAACATGGGATTGATGTCTCTGATTTTTTGTGTTACAGGCTTTGCATCTGTTTTCAAAGGGATCTTGTGTTCCATTATACTCTTATCATAAGTTTTCAACTCACTATGAGACCATGCAAAAATATCAGCAAATTCCTTCAACAGTTTGATATATTTTGATATGTTTTCCAGAGGGAGGAATTTGGACACTTTAATTAATCGTGGTTGATCTTTTGTACCAATGTTACACTCTATTGTACTCTCTTCATCAACCTTGCTTTCAGGCTTGAGAAAAACATCATTATTATCAAAAAGTCTTTGTGAATTAACCAAACCATTAGGAATTAAGTTAGTTTTCAGATCTATAATGTTTTTCGCAGCCATATTTTTCTTAAAATGGCTGCTATTTTGGTTTAAAAAAATTTCTTGCTCATCATCAACTTGTATGTCTGCAAATTCTTCTACACACTCTAAGTTTTTGAATCTCCCTGTCATCCTGAAATACTTTCCAGTGCTTGATGTTATCAGGAATTGAAGGCCTGTTTTTTATTTTAACATCATAGATAGCCTTGACATCTAGAGGAACTTTGAAATTACTAGCAGCAATAGCTAGTGAATCAACAATTTGATTTTCTTCTCTAGTGAAAAAATTTATATTAAATGTTGAAAAGTAATGTTCAATCAAACCCCATACTTCATTCCTATAATTCTTCAATTTGGAAATTTTCAATTGGTAATTGTTTCTCACCTACTTAATCACCAACTCTGAATCACCAAAGGAAATTATTTGTTACGCTCCCAAATCTTTCACTGTCTTCATACACAACACAAGTGATTCATAATAAACAGTGTTGTTAGTGGGAGTAAATTGTAGTTTGTATGATATGCTCACCTTCTGCTGAGTAGGAGAAATGAGGACTACACTGGCTCCCGATCCTTCTCTTGAAGAGGCTCCATCAAAGTACAATTTCTAGATTTGTCCTCCTTCTGAATGTTGATCATTTGCACCTTGAAAGTGTTTTTTTTCACTTATTTCAGGCCAGAAATCATTACCATCAGCAGAATGGTGCAGAATTGATGACCCCAATTCCTTTTCTTCAGCATATATGGGATGATTTTATGGATTGTGCTGATCACTAATGATGTAGGCCATTTGAGTTTCCCTATAGAGCCTTTCGAATTCCCCTCCAAATACTAGGATGGTAGCATATGACATATCCATCTGAAGGGTACATCCCAATTTCTTAGACCAAGATCTGGAAAGTAACATCCCAAATCTAGAAGGAATGTCAGAAACCACAATGTTCATCACTAAGCTCTTCATAGGCAGCTGGGTAAGGGAAACAACCAAATCCTTAATCACTCCTAGAAACTTGAATTTTTTGGAGTCAAAGGTGTAAAGGTCATGGTATTTCTTGGTGATATCTAATCCCAATTCATCCATCACTTTCTTTGGCATGAGATTGTGGGAAGCTCTAGAATCTAACAGACAATTATGCAACAATTTGTCGTGTATATTGAGTGATAGGTAGAAAGGCGGTGAGTTATCATCATTTTGGTCTTGGACATGACAACCTAGAGAAAT
Organism: Pinus albicaulis; assembly: GCA_034641835.2. Lineage (NCBI taxonomy): Eukaryota > Viridiplantae > Streptophyta > Pinopsida > Pinales > Pinaceae > Pinus > Pinus albicaulis. Next base: position 1,195,826,014 of record CM076577.1, read on the forward strand.
AGTGGGATGCTCATCCTTAAGGTTGACTGAATCAAGAGCGAGAGGAGGTTGCAACAGACTCTTAAAAGACTCTTTATATGCTAGAGTTTTCAATAATTCCAGGAGTGGAACTAGAATTTTGATTTTATTCAATTCAGATTTGAAACTAAATTAAATTGGAACTAATTCCTTATTTTCTGTTTTAATTTTGACAATTGGAGTGGAATTTTGAGGTGGAGGAACGTCATTTACCTTGGCCTTCTATTTAGCAGCTTGTTTATCTGAATCTGATTTTTTTTTATGCTACTGAATAGGACCTTTTGACCTCAAAGGGTAATTTTTGTTTTGAACTTCTTGCTATTTTTTATCATTCTGTGCATAAATTTGAGCATTCATATCATCAGAAAACAAACAAATTCTTGATCTATCTTCATATTCCTGCAATGTCAAACATGTTGACTGTGAAGTTTCTCCCACATGGTTTATTTCTTCATTTTATTCCTCATTTCCTTTCTGTTCTTCTTCAGCAAAATTATTCAAAGGAGGCTAAACATTTTGATCATCAATATTCCTCCTAGGGCATTGTAAGATTTTTTGAGGCTGAAAAGGCCTCCTAAAGGGATCCTGATTTCTATTAGCTTCATTTTGATTGGCTCTTGTAGCTGGTTTATTTTCTACCTCTAATTTTGACATCTTAGAGGTAAGTTCCTTGATCAAATTAGACATTTGATTGATCTTTTCTTCTGCTGAAAGAGATTTAGAAGAAGAAGGATTTTCTTCTTTCATCTTCTTTTTGTCATTTGCTTCCTTTTCTTCCTCCATTTTTAATTTATTAGAAGACATGAGATTAGATTGCACTCCAATTGAAGCCTCTTGCATAGTTGTCAGTGTCTGTGCTTTTTCAGCTCTCAACCATAAACAAAACTTAGAATCTAAAGCATTTGCAAAATTTATCATAGTTGTGGTTTCAGTAGGTTTAATCTCTTCAGGAAGTTTCTAATAAATCTTATTCAACCTCTTAATAAAATCAGATAAAGACTCATCTTCCTTTTTCTTCAGAGTTCCAAATTCTGTAAGATAATAAACATAGTCTTTCCTATCACATCAATGCTTCACAAATATCTCTTCTAATTCATCAATTCCTGTAATTGTATTTGGAGCCAAACTTCTAAACCATTTTCGAGTTTCACCATCAAAGCTCTGAATAAAGAGTCTTGACCAAACATCTTCATGTTCAATATTATGATTGTCAGCATAAATATAGAAAGCCACTAAATATTCCTCAACAGAAACTCCTTCTCCCTCACCAGTGTATTTTAGAATATATTTCAATTAATCTCCTTGGGGAAGTGCATGCATGTGTTGAGGGAGAAAAAGTGGCGCATATCTCACAACCAATATTCTTGGAAATACTGGGGGGGGGGGGGGTGAATCAATATTCCTTTCAATTAGAGAATTAGTTAATACTTAATTATTATCAATGTTTGTACAATGATAGCAGTAACCAAAAGGAATACAAATGCATACAGTTTTCAAGGCGGAAACCCACTCTAGGACAAAAACCACCTAATTCTTTTCTAATAATTCTTTAATATTCAACTCCAATTGAAAATAAAGCTCCAACTTCCTAGAATCTAGAAAATAATTCTTCTCCAGCTCCCACTGGATGAACGCTCGAATGCCCGAGATTCTTCGGTATTCAACTAAACATATGCCCCAACACCCAATGAGCTACAACTCACCCTAGCACCACCCTACCACCCTGTAGAAGAATAAAAGAAGAATGGACTCCCGTACCAGGGAAAATGGTCCACTTTACAATGATATAGAATGATGTAGAAGAAGAAGACGCACTAGACCATAACCCCAACTATGAGACAACCACCTAATGATGATCCTAGACCTTCCAACACTTCCTCTTCAAGAGTCTTTGCAGATAGACACTAGTACAATTTTTACAATAATGTATTTACAATGATACCTTTACAGTGACTGTATGCAATGCTGCCCACTTGAAGACTTCATGTGATGAAATTATTTGCTATTATTATGCACCTTGGTTTCTACTCTTGTCATGCTACCCTCTACTGCACCTTGATTTGCTTTTCTGCCCTAGAAAGTCTGGTCCTTTGCAACCCTTGACAACACATGATCTATCTTTTTCTTGCATTCTAGGAGCTCGATATTGAATCTAGTGTATCTCTGTTATTTCAGATCCCCAATATCTAATTTTCGGTCCTGTAGTATTCCTATGAGTCATCTTTCCAATTCCATAGGTCTGACCCAATTTGGATTCTTCAAGGGAGATTTATGCCCAATCTCTCACAATGCCCTAATTATGGACTATTTCGGTAGAGCGAACTTGTACGACGTGCCACGTGTCACTGTTTCTTCATTCGGATCTGAAATTGATAGAGTGAAAACTACAGTCCGTGAAATATCTTCCACTTTTTACATAATTCCAATCTGATACTTAGAGAGAGAGTTATGAATATTTTCCCAAGGTCACTTCTTTGAGATGAATTTCAGGAGCCTGCAAAATCACTGACTTCCACATATCATATCTCTGAAAATATTGCGCACCTTGATTTGAAATTTTTACAGGAGCTTCCTCGAGATGTCAGATTTGCCTCATAAAAATTTCAACTTCTGAACCTTTGTATAAAACAATTAGAGCGAAAATTCCATGATGACCTATTTCAGATGGCGAAATCCCTACATAAGGAGGATATGAGGATCACAATTTATATAAACACTTAGGTTGAGAGGGGATTCAACAAGTGAACATGGGAGGGATTTTAGGAGTTTAAAAATTACTAACTATTGAATTTTCAATTACCCATTCCACAACCCCATGGGGTTTTAGCCCATTAACTGGGGTTACAAACTTCAAACATGAATTTCTCTCAAACCGTGAATAATTACGTGGCGTGCCATATATCAACGGAAACATCTCGAAAAGAAGAAATCATCAAAATAATTATTGACATAGAATATAGTAATTTGGTAGGTCAAAATTACCATGCAATATTTGGGTAGCCCCTGGTGTTGCTTGGGTTGACATCAATAACAACCGCTGATGAACAATCTCCTCCTTTGGCATTGATGGAAACACAAGTACTCCCCTTGCAATCATGAAAACTCTTCCTACAACATTCTCTCCCACTTTGACATCAATGGCAAAGGGTCATTCCCCCTGACACACAACCACCTTGCAAACCTGTACACACTTCCACTCCCCCTTTATATTATGAATAAGGAAAATCTAATGAGAACTTGGGAGAATCCAAAGCTTCTAGCGAATATATTCAAATGCGTCACGAGGTAAAGGTTTAGTGAAGATATCAACGATTTGTTCTTTTGTACCAACATAATCAAGTTTGATAGACTTGTTCTCTAACAAAATGATATTTGATCGGAATGTGTTTTTTTTTTGAATGCATGAAAGGATTCTTGCAAATGTTGATGGCACTGGTGTTGTCACAGAATATGGGAATAGGCTCACTAAATTGTACTGGAAGATCTTGCAAATTTTGTTTCATCCAAAGGACTTGAGTACAACATGCTACCGTTGTAATGTATTCAGCTTCTGATGTAGATAAGGAGATTGAGGTTTGCTTTTTTCTCAACCATGATATGAGACAACCACCTAGATAGAATTCTGCTCCACTAGTACTGTTACGATCATCAATGTTGCCTGCCCAATCTGAATCTGTAAAGGCTTTAATAATGAGATTGTTACCCTTGGGATACCATAAGCCATATTCTTTTGTGCCCTTTAGATATCGAAGAATTCTTTTGACAGCAATAATATGTGATTCTTTTGGTGCTGCTTGGAATCTTGTTACTTATCCAACTGCTTGCATAACATCTAGCCGAGAAGCTGTTACAATAGAAGACTACCAAGCATAGATCTGTACAACCTCTGATCGACATCCTTAGATGAGTCATCTATGCTCAATTTGCAACCTGTTACCATCGGAGTAAGGATAGGATTGCAATCTTCCATTTTGAATTTCTTAAGCATTTCCTTGATGTACTTGGCTTGACATATAAATATTCCTTTCTCTTGCTGTGATATTTGAAGCCCTAAGAAGTATGTCAGCTCACCAAGTAAAGACATCTCAAACTCACTTTGCATATTTGTAGAAAATTTCTTACTTAGTTGATCATGATTTCTACCAAATATTATATCATCCACATATACCTCAACAATTGTTAAATTATATTTATCTATTTGTACATAAATATTGCTATAAATAGTACATTTCTTGAACCCTTGTTGATGTAGATATCCATCAAGACGAGCATACCATGCTCTGGGAGCCTGCTTGAGACCATATAGAGCCTTATTTAACCTGCAAACACAGTCTTCTTTTTCTGATAGTAGAAAACCTTCAGGTTGTTCGATGTAAACTTATTCTTCTAATTCTCCATTCAGAAATGCTGACTTAACATCCATTTGGTAGACTTTGATTTTTCTTGAACATGCATAGGCGAGAAACATTTGAATCGGTTCCATTCTGGAAACTGGTGCAAATGTTTCGTCGAAATCAATTCCTTCCACTTGTGCATAGCCTTTGCGAACCAATCTTGCTTTTTTTCTGGTAACCTATCCATCTTCATTCAATTTGTTCTTGAACACCCATTTAGTCCCAATGACATTTTTATCTTTTGGTCGTGTAACTAATTCCCAGGTGTTATTCTTCTCGATTTGATCCAATTATTCATTCATAGCTGCTACCCAATGTTCATTATGGCTGGCTTCCTCAAAACTACTAGGCTCAAATGTTGCTAGAAAAGCAACGTGAGCTTGTTGTGACGAACGAAGCTGTCGACCTTGATTTATGTCACCAATGATTTGATTTGATGGATGGTTCTTTTGAATCCATTATTTTGTTCTCTTTGGAGTAGCTTCTTGTTTTTTTTATGATATATCTTGATGATCATTATTTACTTCTTCCTAGTTGATATTCTTCTTGTTCTAGAATTTTATCTGTTTCTTTTTCAGCCTATGTCTCAAGTTTCAAAGATTCTAGATCCTCATCATTATTCGTTAGAACACCATCTTCGTCAAATGTAACATTTATGCTCTCCATTATTTGTTTTCTTCTTAGATTATAACATTTATAGGCCTTTCTTTTGTATGAGTAACCAATAAAGATACCTTCATCAACACATGATTCAAACTTACCCAAATTTTGATCTGCTCTTCTGATATAAAATTTTCTTCAGAATATTCTGAAATATTTTACATTAGCTGGTTTTCCTTTCCATAATTCATATGGGGTCTTGTTGCAATTATTTCTGAGAAGACTTTGGTTGATAATTAAGACTTCCGTATCAATTTCTTGAACCCAGATATTTTCATCCAATTTTGAGTCCTTCAACATTTTTTTACCCATTTCTTGTACGGTTATGTTCTTTCTTTCAGCAACTCCATTTTGCTGAGGTGTTCATGCTGCTGAAAATTGTCTTTTTATTCCATTTTCGTCACAATATTGCTGAAATAATTTGGAAGTGAATTCGCCGCCATTATCTAATCTTAGACACTTTATTTTCAAATCAGTTTCATTTTTGACCAACTCCTTATAGATCTTAAAGCACTCAAATGCTTCAGATTTTTTCTTTAGGAAACAGACGGTTGTCATCCTGGTGTAGTCATCTATCATTAACATGAAATATAATTCTCCATTTAAGCCTTTTGTTCTCACAGGACCACATAGATCAGTATGTATCAATTCCAGCGGATGTGATGAAAAGTGTTCTTTTATTTTAAATTGAACTTTTGTCTACTTCTCGTGTCAATAGGCCTCACATAGTGTGTTGGAAGGTTTTGAGATTTTCGACATTTCTCGTACTGCTTCCTTTTTTCTTATCCTGACAATATTCTTAAATTTTATGTGACCCACTCGTTTGTGCCATAACAAGCTTTCATCTTCTTTAGCTAGTAGACATGCTTTAGTTGCTTCATCGAGAACATATATGTCGTTTGGAGATCGACTTGCTGTAGCCACAATTTTACCATACCTGCCTTTCCCGATTTCACATTTTGTGGAGTTCAATATAATTGTGTGTCCTTGATCACACATTTGTCCAACACTAAGAAAATTGTGATTCATGTTTTCAACCAATAGAACATTCTTGGCTATAACATCTTTGCTTCCAAGAGTGATAGTACCTGATCCTATAACATTTGAAGATCCATCATTTCCAAAGGATACGATTCCATCCTTCTTCTCTTTCATAGATACAAATTTCCTTCTATCTCCAGTCATATGCGTTGAGCAACTGCTGTCAACATACCACACATATTTTTTGTTTTGAGCCTTGAGAGCGAGAGCATAGTTATTATTCTTCTTCTTCTTCCATGTTCGTTGATTCTATGGTTTCAAATATTCTTCTGGAGGATTTTCAGGTCTGCAGTCTCTGGCTATGTGTCAAAAGTTCTGACATTTGTAACATTTCGTATTATTTCTTAAATGTTCAAATCTATTGATGTTTTTTTGAGCCCTGGGAGGTTCATATTTGAAGGATCTCCTGGAATTGTATTGGTTCCTACGGTGTGACATTTTACAGTTTTGTGACCAAATTTTCCACATGAATAACAATAGCCATAAAAATTATGTTGGTACCTAGATGGAAATCTTTGTCGAGGAATCATCTTCCAAGGATGTTCTTGTGAATCTTGTCCAATGAAATCTACATGCATGTCAGATCTCATAGGTTCATTGTATTTTTTTGTAGAAGGTTCTGCTTCTTCTTCTTTGTATCCGAGGGCAGTTTTGTCGTTGTAAGATCATTGACTGTTGATGATTTATTCCAATGCCCTTGAGCTTTTAGCATAGTTTTGGACAATTTTTCCCTTCTTCACTTCCTTACGTAGTGAGACTACTTTGGCTTCTAATGCTTCCCTTTCTTGGTTGCTTTCTTCCAACTTATTTTGAAGTGACTCTTCAATACATTTGTGTTCTTCAACTTCAATTTTGAGACCTTGAACTTGTCCTTCAAGAGTATTGGAACAGATTTTCTCAGCCTTGAGCTCTTTTATAAGTTTGATTGTCTCAGAACATTCTTCTATGGTCAACCCTTCTTCTTCATTGTTTGATACCTCTTTTTTATTGTGCTTGGCCATAAACAACACTCTCTCATTGGCTTCTTCTTCGTTATTACTGTCTTCATCGAATGATGAGCTATCTTCTTTAGAGAGAAATTTCCTTTTGGATCCTTTCCTTTTTTCTTGCCTGTTGAATTTCTTAAAGCCTTTCTTTCCTTTTGAGTTTCCATCACTTTTGTTCAAACATTTTTCTACGAAATGCCCAACCTCACCATAGTCGAAACATATCAATGGAAGTTTACCTTTTAATTTTCCCTTACCAATTTTTAGTTTTCTGGTAAAGTAAGCATATTCTTCATCTGAAAGACCTTCTCCATCATCTCCCTTTTCTTCACACTTGCAGGTTCATGTCTTTTCAATTGAAGGTTGTTTGTCCTTATTGGTTTTCTTAGATGCAACGAACGCAGTTTCTAGATGCGAAGTACCCTCTTATTCATCAAGTCTCATTTCATATGTTATGAGAACTCCATGTAATTCCTCTTTGTTGAGTTTGTCTAGATTTGCACTGTATTCTAAGATTGATACCTTTGGGTTGAATATCCCTGTTAACGTTCTAAGAATATTTCATATAATAGTCTTCTCGTAAACTGGATCTCCCAATCCTTCCAGAGTATTGGTTATTTCATCAACATATTGGAAGTATGCAGCAATGTTGCAATGTTCTTTCATTTTGAGTTGCTCAAATTTTTCTTTATAGATTTGAAGCTTTGCTTCTTTGACATTTGAGTCACCTGCATATATATTCTCAATCTTTTCCCATACATTTATGGCGGTTTTACAAACCAAAACATTATGATAAGCAGATTCAATAAGTCCACTAATAATAATATTCTTTGTAATTGCAACATTTACCAAATTCTTCTTACCTTGTTCATCTGTGGTTGATGTAAATCCATTTTGAACAGTGTCCCATAATTCGTAACCTTGCGCCAAGAGATAGACCTCCATTCTTCCTTTCCAGAGTGCATAATTATTTTCATTGAACAGAGGTACATCATTCTTGGTATGCTCCATGACCTCCTTCCAGTTGTTAAACTGCTATTGAAGGAACCAAGCTCTGATACCAATTGTTGGAAATACTGAGAGGGGGGGTGAATCGGTATTCCTTCCAATGAGAGCATTAGTTAATCTTCAATTATTATCAGTGTTTGTACAATGATAGCAATAAACAAAAGTAACACAAATGCACACAGTTTTTAAGGTGGAAACCCACTGCAGGACAAAAACCACCTAATTCTTTTCTAATAATTCTTTAATATTCAACTCCAATTGAAAATAAAGCTCCAACTTCCTAGAATCTAGAAAAACATTCTTCTCTAGCTCCCACTGGATGGACGATCCAATGCCCAAGATTCTTCAGTAGTTAACTGAATGGATTCCCCAAAACCCAATGAGCTACAACTCACCCTAGCACCACCCTACCACCTTGTAGAAGAATAAAAGAAGAATGGAATCCCGTACAAGGGAAAATGATCCACTTTACAATGATATAGAATGATGTAGAAGAAGAAGACACACTAGACCATAACCCCAACTATGACACAACCACCTAATGATGATCCTAGACCTCCCGACACTTCCACTTCAACTCTTGGTAGATAGACACTAGTACAATTTTTACAATAATGTATTTACAACGACTTAGTACAATGATACCTTTACAGTGATTGTATGCAGTTCTGCCCACTTGAAGACTTCATGTGATGAACATCTTGCTATTGTTCTGCACCTTGGTTTCTACTCTTTTCATGCTACCCTCTACTGCACCTTGCTTTGCTTTGCTGCCCTAGAAATTCTGGTCCTTTGCAGCCCTTGACAACACATGATCTAGATTTTTCTTGCATTCTAGGAGATCGATATTGAATCTGGTGTATCTATATTATTTCAGATCCCCAATACGCCATTTTCAGTCCTTTAGTAGTCCTTTGAGTCTTCTTTCTAATTCCATATGTCTGACCCAATTTGGATTCTTCAAGAGAGAGTTATGCTCAATATCTCACAATGCCCTAATTATGGACTGTTTCAGTAGAGAGAACTTGTATGGCGTGCCACGTGTCACTATTTTTTAATTCAGCTTTGAAATTGATAGAGAGAAAACTAAAGGCTGTTCACTATCTGCCACCTTTTATAGAATTCCAATCCGATACTCAAAGAGGGAGTTATGACGATTTTCCCAAGGTCATTTCTTTGAGATGAATTTCAGGAGCCTGCAAAATCACTGACTTCCACAAATCATATCTCCGAAAATATTGTGCACCTTAATCTAAAAATTTTACAGGAGCTTCCTCAGGATTTCGGCTTCACCTCATAGAAATTACAACTTCTGAACCTTCGTAGAAAAAAATTTAGAGTGAAAATTCCACGATGACCTATTTCAGATGGAGAAATCCCTACATAAGGAGGATATGAGGATCACAATTTATATAAATGACTAGGTTGAGAGGGGATTCAACAAGTGAACATGGGAGGGATTTTAGGAGTTTAAAAATGATTAATTATTTACTTTTTAATTACTCATGCCTTAATCCCATGGGGTTTTAGCCCACTAACTGGGGTTACAAACTTCAAACATGAATATCTCTCAAACCGTGAAGAATTACGTGGCGTGACATATATCAACGAAAACATCTCAACAACAAGAAATCATAAACATCATTCTTGACCCAAAATATAGTAATTTGGTAGGTCAAAATTTCCATGCAATATTGGGGTAATCCCTGACGCCGCTTGGGTTGACATCAATAACAACTGTTGATCAACAACTATCTGCTGCATCCTTGTAAGGGCAGGTTGAGCCATATTTTTCTGATGTACAACTGATGTAGTTGCTTGAGAAATAGGAATTACAATTGGTGAATTCTGATTCTGATTTAAGGATAGCATAAAATTATGGGCCTTGAGTTGAGTTTTCAGGCTTTGGAACTAAGAAGAGTGGGTTTTCAAAAAGATGAGCAGAAGATGTCTTGATTCCTCCTTCAGTAGAAGAATCATAACCTAAATTTGTCTCTTAAGGGGATGGAGTTAATTCAGATTTATTTCTCTGAGCAAGTAAATCAAATAAACTAAAGGTAAGAACTTCACATACAATCTCTTTAAGTGGATGAGAGGAAGATGACCTAATAGTTGGATTTGGAGATAAAGGAAAATATTATTGCTGAGGGGTTACAAGAAACTAGTATTTAGGATTAGTCTGAAGGAAATTTAAAATAGTCTTGAAGTCTTATTCAGTCAAAATATCCCTATCAAGAAAAGGTGCAATAGCCAATACTTGTTAATTCCCCTTCAATCAACATAAATTCTTGTGACATCCTTTCAACACTTAGAAATTCAGTTTCTCCTTCTTTGACTAGAACAATACTTATTTCAGATTTACTAGGTGATGAGGAAGAAAAACCTTGAGCTGAGCATAGGTTAACAACATCCACTTTATTTTCTAGAGGAGTAGCTTCAACTTGAGATTTTTCAGCAGAATATTTTGAAACTAAAACCTCTTTAGATTCTAAACTAGATAGAGATACCTTTTGCTTTGGAACGTACTTGTTGTGTACCTTCTTCACTAACTAAGATGTGGCTTCAACTGATCTCTATTTTCCTTTAGCATCTTTGAAAATTTTCTCTGGATCAACAACTGGAGTCACAATTGGAGATATTTGATTCCTCATTGTAGAATGAGGTCGTGAAACTCCTCTTCCTCTTCGTGGAGTCGCCAGGTGAAAAAATTTACAGTATTCTTCAGTTCACCAATTCTTGTTCACCATCAAGAACTAATTATCAACAATTCATAATAATAGACTCGAGAGAGTACTTCATTACAAGGCCTTCGTCTCCTGGCAGACGCACCAAAAGATGTTGGCGCTAGAATCAACACTTGGACTGTAGCAAGCACTTGTCCAAATACATCTTAAAATATAAAGCAATTTAATGATTTGTTTTGTGAGATTGGTAGGTGGGACAAACTTTGATTCACTGAAAAGATATTTCAGTCAAATACACAGTTCTACTAATGAGGGTATTGTAACTTGATGTGGTAGCAAGGTGTAAGTTTGTAGTCTATGAGGAGAGGAAACTGTAAGATGAGAGAAGAATTAGCAGGTCTGTAAAACAAAAATCTACTAATTTAGTAGAAATTCACAAAAGTAGCAGTTTGACAATATTCCATTAAGAGAAATCTATTTCTAGTCTGACAAGATTCTCACTAAAATATCATGAATATTAACTATCATGAGTGATTCTCTTCCACTGTTATAATATAGATTTTATCAGGAATGCTCACTGTGTGAGACTAAAAAAAACTGATAAAACACATACTGAGCTTAAGATACTAATAAAAACACATAACAGTATGATGATTTGCAAATTGGAACTGGAAGAAAGGAGATATGGAAACACAAGTAAAGTAGAAAATACACACAGCATATTGGTAATAAGTCCTCAGTAGTATTATTCCATTTCATTCACAAAAATATTACAGTTCATATAAGTCAAAATTATATAACCACCAACCAACAAATTTGTACATAGCAGTTTATCACATATATATGAAAATAATAAAATGTCATATCCACAAAAGGAGTAAACTTGTTCCCAAAAGTTATTATGATCTTGTGCAAGAGATGAGGCTTATCCTAAAAATTTAATACAAAGTGCTATAACATAATGGAAATAACAGCATCAAGGCTAACAATTCGAAGTGGTTTGTATGATGTGGTAGTTTATGGGAAGACTCCTCTTCTGTTCTGGTGCAACCAACTCCATAAAAAGTGTAAGAAATAGTGAAAATGGCATGTGGATGTTCCTTGAATGCTGCCTGGTGCTTTGTAGAAATGTGCTCATGCTGAGAGTAGTGGTACAAAACTGTTTCAGAGAAACTCTGTCGATGTTTCGTTGTTCCTTTCCTTCTTTGGTGGAAACCCCTTTGTAATGGCAGAAAACCCGAAACTTTTTGGATAGAATGGCGGAGGTTCATTTTATGAGAAATTACAAAGAAACCCTTTGAAAAAGTTTTAATTTATAGGGGAGAGGTGGAGTGGAATGAATGATAAGCGGGAGGAGAAAAACGTTTAGACATATATTGCAGTCACAAATCGGGGTCAGAGCGTTTAAACTTAAGACACAAATGAGATAAAATGCAATTTTGCGATGGGTTGATGATGTGGCAATGAAGTGGAACTGATCGCGGATCACACATCAGAATTTTTATTATGAAACATGGGAGTTAAATGTTGCAACTAGTGAAGTGCGATGTGCGATGAGACGAAAGGTGGGGCACATACTATACCGCAAATCACAAGTTTTGATAAGAGATACGAGAGTTAAATGTTGAAACTAGTGAAGTGCGATGTGCGATGTGAATGGAGGGACGTGTCATGACAGACGGTGGGGCCTCTCTCAAATTACAAATTTGAAGTTTTGAGGGAGTGGAAGTGAATGCGGTAAGTGAAATTTGTGAAAATGCGATGCGAAAAGGTAGGTGGGGCCCTTTAAATGACTTTTAAAAGCGGAAAATGAATATTTCGTTAAGTCATGGTAATATGATAAAAAGACACCCGAAGCATTAAAAAGGCTTTATAACATATTTGAGGCGTATCAAAGGGAAGTATGGGTCCCAAACCATACCACAAATCTCATTTCGGGGGTTTTTTAGGAGACGACAATTGTAACGTAAATGGGAGTTTAAACTGCGAAAAGCCGATTGCGATGAAAGGTAAGGGGTGCACAATGTTTATTAAATGCGGTAAGTTATATCATATAATATATGATATAACCAGGGTTTTTTTTTGTGGTGCGGGTAAAATCTGCGATAAAAGAAATAAATGGTAAGTTAAAAAGGAAATATGATATGGTTGTTGATGGGTGTGTGGAGCTACTTTTTTTACTATACAAATTGGATTTTATGAGTTAAAAAGGGGTTTTGAAAAGGGAAATGAGAGGCTAGACTTTGGGTTTTTTGGGAAAATGAAAGGTGAAAGAGGGAAAATGAAATGAATGAGGGTAGAAATGAAATTCTCTCACCACTACACTTTGAGAGAAACACTTTCATCTTATAATCAAACTGAAAAGGCAGATTGATGACCAGACTTTGAAAATCTTTGGAAAAATTGCAGTGCTAACAGCTAGGTATATCTATTTTGTTATAGGATTTTTAGAATTTTAATTTATTGTTAGTTGTTAGTAAGTGGATGGTAGGAATTTAATCTCTATGGAATATTCTAAAATATTTTTATTAATCAAATCAAAGGTTCATATTTATTTCCTAAGTAGTTATACCATATTTACTCTTTTAGATTAATTTATCAATTGAATAACATGTCATATGAAATGAGTTATGGTTTTTTGGTCATGTGGTATTGATAAGCCATAATATTGTAACAAAACATATTTAGAAAATAATAATATCCATGGTAAAATGGGGGTAAATATCCAAGGATAAGAAACTTGTTACACATTTTTTAAATGCATATATGTCTAAATAATATATTAATTCTTTTGTTATAATTAATAATGATAATTTAAAATAAAGTCATAATTCATTTATTTTTGTTTTTTTTTTTTAATTTCAGCAACATGATATGTATTATGAATTAAGTGCTTTGATGTTTATTATAGATTGATGTTTATGAGAATATATCAACCATTTAGTTTATATGGCTGCCCTAGTTTGTAACATATTTGTTACAACAATGTTCATTTAATTTTGAGAGAGTTTTTTATCATGACGTTTTAGAAGTTGTGCATATACGGAAGATATGAAATATAGAAGATGCACATATATAGAAGTCGTGTGAATTTTGTATATGCACATGTATTATGTATATGCACGTATCATCTGTATAAGTGCATAATTCGTATATGTGCATATCTTCCATATATTTGCATATATGGAAGTTACGCATATACGGTAAATGCATATATACAAAAGATGTGCATATACAAAAGATATGCACATATAAGAAAGTTATACATATATGGAAGATATGCGCATATACATTAGATACACATATACATAAGTTACACATATATGTAATATATGCACATATACAAAAGTTACACATATACAGAAGTTGTGCATATATAGAAGATGTATGAATATAAAAAAGTTATGCATATATGGAGGTTGTTTTATATGCATATTATGGAAGTTACACACTGCTTCTATATATGCACGGCTTCTGTATATGTTCATATATTGAAGTTGCACATATATGAAATCTATGCGTATATATGGAAGTTGAACATATACATAAGATATGCGCATATAGAGAAGTTGTGCATATACAGAAGATATGCACATATAGAGAAGTTGTGCTTATACAAAAGATATGCGCATATAAGGAAGTTGTGTAAAACTTCAACCTTTGTATAGGCGCAACTTCTATATATGTGCATATCTTCCACATATGAGCAAATGGATATGTGCATATATGGAAGTTGCACGCATACAAAAATTGTGCATATATGGAGGTTGGATATTTACAGTGGGTGAAGTTGCGCATAAATTGTGTATATACACATCTTCCATATATTCACAACTTCTGTATATGTGCATCTAATGTACATGAAAAACTTCCATATATATGGATATACAGAAGTTACACATACAAAAGTTGTGCACAACTTCAACCTATGTATATACGTAGCCTCCGTATACACACAACTTTCATATATGTGCATATATTCTGTATATGAAAAACTTCTGTATACGCACATATATAAATTTTGTGCATATACAAAAGATATTGTGTGCATATAGGGAAGTTGCACATATACGAAAGATATGTGATACAAAAAATGTGCACATCTTTTGTATATGTGTAACTTATGTATATGCACATATCTTCCGTATATGCGCTTATTCCATTTATGTACATATTTGGAAGTCGCGCATATACAATAGATATCATATACCATATATGTGAATTTAAATAAGATATGTGTATACATAGAAGTTGCACACATACAGAAGATATGCACATATACGAAGGTTGTGCATATCTAGAGATTGTCGTATGTGCATGTTATGAAAGCATTAGCGGAATTTTGAGGTCTAAAATGAGCCTCCTAAAAAAAGTGTACAACCAAAATAAACTTTATAAGAACCAATAGGATTAGAGATGATTATGTCAACCATGGGGGATGATTCGCCATTTTTTAAGTAAAAGGGTAAAAAAATTAAGAAATAATAAAATAATAAAAATATTTTTTTAACTCATATTTTCAACTTATCTCCCAACGTTTTTACTCAAATTTCAAGTGGGAGTACTCATTAGATGAAAATTTTAATTCCTCATCCAAGAAGTGCCCATGTTGCATATTTTCGATGGATCCTACTACATGAAAAATGACAAATACATGAAAAACGTGACAATCACGTTTTTCATGTATTTCTCATTTTTCGTGTAGTAGGGTCCATAAAAATTAAGCAACATGGGTACTCCTTGGATGAAAAAATAAATTTTGCATCCAATGAGTGCTCCCGCTTGAAATTTGACTAAAAATTTTGGTAGATAAGCTGAAAATACGAGTTGAAAAAGTTGTTTTTTCTTTTTTCCCTCCAAAATTTGATGATGTAATCAAATATTATTTTATTATTTCCACTATTATTTTATAATTTCTTTGGGAGGCCCATTTTAGACCTGAAAATTCCCCTAATGTTGCACACCTCTGTATATGCACAACTTTTGTGTATGTGCATATACATAATTTGCACATGTACAAAAGATATGTACATACACAGAAGTTGTAAATATGCAAAATACATGTCCATATACTCCTATATATGCACAAATTCCATATATGTGCAACTCCTATATATGCAAAAATATGTGCAACTCCTATATATGCACAAATTCCATATATGTGCAACTTCCTATATATGTGCAACTCCTATATATGCACAAATTCCATATATGTGCAACTCCTATATATGCACAAATTCCATATATGTGCAACTTCCGTATATGCATATATCTTCCTTATATGTGCAACTTCCATCTGTTGGACTTGAAAAAGTTACAAAATGACAATTATAAAAATAGGATTTGTAAATTCTAGAAGACTTGAAGTATTGGATGTGAAAACCTAGGGTTTATAGATAAAACCTTAGAGTTGATGCTTATGATGAAAGAAGAAACCCTAGTTCATGAAAGGAAGGAATGACATCATGGTTATGATGAGAACGAGGAGGAGACCCAAAACCCTAACTACTCACAGTCCCTTGCATAATGCAAGTTAACAACTTAATTTATTATCTATGTATCGTTATAACTAATTATATATGTATGATTCCATATCTATGTGCATATACAGAAGTTGTGCATATACGGAAGATGATTTCCATAAATATGTGCATATATAGAAGCTGCACATATACAAAAACTATCTTCCATATATGCACACTTTCATAGATATATATGTGTGTGTATGCGCGTGTGCATATATAGAATATGAACTTATATGGAAGCCATCTTCTATATGCATAAGTTTTGTATATGCACATAGATATGGAAGCGTGCATATATGAAAGATGGTTTCCATATGTATATAGAAACCATATTCCATGTGTGGACCTTTGTATATGCATATAGATATGCAAGTACATATATAGAATTTAACTTTCATAAATGCACTTGCATTTATACATATGAGTGATTTTCGTATCTGCACGCTTCCATATCTATATGCATATATAAAATCTGCGCATATATGAAAACCATCGTATGTATATGTATGCATCCAAATTTCCATTTTACATCCAAATGCCCATGGTGTTTAGGGGTTTTAAAATATCTATAAATGGACCCACCAAAGAATTTTGAACTAGGGAAAAGAATTTGTGGTGAGGTAGAAATAGAAAAATATTGATGTAAAAATAGGGTGACAATCTTTTGAAATACCCATACAATGAGCGTTTGAAGGAAAATTTCTTGATGAAAAGGATCAATCGTTGGAAGGAAATGGGTTATAGTAAATGAGACAGGGAGGGTGAGTTGAACCTCTCCTTAATGGTGTCATTTCCAAGAGGGTAATGTGGCATAGCTCCAATGGAAGTAACAAGAGTGTGGGATAGGGTTAACAAATCAAAGCATGGGCTATGTTTAAGATATCATACATAACACCATTTTTCAGACCAATGGGTTCTTTTAGAAGATATATTATATTTTTCACTACATCATGCCAATATTTGAGTCAAATAGATACATGTTAGGTTACCTCTTCTGATAATGAAAATGAGATTTATTATAATTCCCACTTCAAGTCCCAAATTTAGAGATCAAGATAGTAGCATTTAAATAATTCTATTATCATGATCATTTCCTTGATTGAAATTCCATTAACATTATGTATCACAAAAATTGCATTAATATCACAATAGAACCTAACAATGTGAAGGTTATATTGAATTTGATTTTCCATCATAGTTCATGGAACTAATATTCTAAGTGTTTGAATCATTATTGTCATTAGACCAAAACCCGCAGGCATTAGTCTCTGCTACAATCGCCAGAGTTAGGATCCACGAGAGGCAGTTAGTACATGTCACGAAACACATGGGGAGCGTTGAACCCAATGTCCAACAATCTCCCCCCCAACTTGAGTCGGGTGAGTTTTGAGCTTGAGACCTGTCACTCTAATACCAATTGTTGGAATCACGATTTCCATTAGACCAAAACCTGCAAGCATTAGTCTCCGCTACAATTGCTAGAGTTAGGATCCATGAGAGGCGGTTAGTCCATGTCGCGAAACACACGAGGAGCGTTGAACCCAATGTCCAACACTAAATGTATACCCAATGCTTTTATAACAATTAGTTCATTATTGAATCTATATATTCACCATAAAATGCCTAATCGTTTAATAATAATATTGTACAAATATCTTCAAAGTATTTGTAAGAATAAAAAAAAACACATAAAATGAAAAATAGTAATAAATAGTTATGAAAATGAATATAATTAGTTTTTATAATATATTTTTGGAATTCGAAATCCTAGCCGTTGACGCTCTGAAACTCCTGCTCCTCTAGCTTTTCATCCTCGATTCCCTAGATTTCCTTGGATTTTATCATAGTTAAAATCACCCATGACATTTTGAGTTCCTTCTAAAAAATTACGAATTGTATTTGATCGTTATGGAATTTTCCTGTAGTGTAAGATATGACGACAATGCCAGGAGGGGTGATTTCTCCTACAATTGATGAAGAGGTCACATTATGGACACTCATATATTCTTTAAAGGAAAACCCTTAACCAAAATAAGTCCCTCATAATTTCGTTAAGAGAGTAGATAATGTTTCGTCTATGTTGATCGTTGGAAGCTTTTGTAGAAAGAATCTGACCTTCTCAGATAGAGAATTGGTGGGAAAATACATGGGAATGCAGCCCTCCCCAGAATTTGTGGAATAGTTGGCTGAATGGACCTAGATATCAATGATGAAAGAGAAGTTGGTGGTCTACACCATAGGAAACGAATTTTTAAATTTCTCTTCAAGCTTAAGAGGATTGTGACATCAGTTTCCGTTATGACCCCTACTTTTTTGGCGCTACGAGTATCTATTTAAACATGTTATCTTTTGACTTCAACCCTCATGAAGACGTCACCAAGGTGGTTCCAATGTGGGTTAATTTTTCTCGGTTTCCTCTAGTCTAATAGAGCGATGACTATTTGAAGGCCATTGGAAATGGGGTAGGTATTTTTTTGGATAGGGCATAGCCAAAGGGTTAATAGTTCACATGTGCAAGGATTTGCATCAAGGTCGACTTGGAGAAGGGCCTCCCCTTGGAAATCAACTTGACCCAAGGTGATTAGAGATTTGTTCAGTCCTAAACTATTACCAATTTCCATTTAAGTGAAAAATGTGCCATGAATATGGCCGCTTTGCTCGAACCTACAAAAAAACAAGGCTCAGAGTGGAAATGGCCTTCCCGCTCCCTAAATGAGCTAATGGAAAACCCAAAAAAGAGGAGAAAATAAGGTTAAGGGAACAATAAGACCCTCGATAACATAATCTCAAATTATAGCTTCTTCCTTTGCAAACCTTTTTTATTATTTAGCTCAAGAGACTCCTAATATTTTGGAAAATGCGGTTGGAATTGAGGAAGGAACTCAATTGGAAGAGGAGGATAAAGGTTCAGAGAATGAAACTGAGAAAGAAGAAGAACCATAGGAGAAGAAGAAGAAGAGTTATAAAATTCCAAATCATTTTGGAAAAATAGTGCTAGTATTGCTCAAATCTCCTATGGCACTTTCGAAGGGATAAACATTCAGTAGACCTCCTGTAGTCTAAGGTTAATTGACAATATTAAAAAAAATGGGATTGCATTCAATATTGAGGATTGCTACTCTAAAGATGTTTTCTCAATGATCAATGTATATGCACCTGTTGACTATAGAGACAAAGGGAATTTTTGGGACTCATTTCAAATATTAAAAGAAGGGACCTGGAACATAGACTATATCATCGGTGGAGACTTCAACACCATAATGCTTTCCTCTAAGAAATGTGGGGGCTCTATTTTCTACAACCCATTCATAGATGGAATGAAGGATCTCATATCAGAGTGGGAAATTATAGATATTTTTCCAAGGAAGGGAAAATACACCTGGTCCAATAGAAGGGTGGGCTTCACTAACATAGCATCAAGGTTCAATAGATTATTTCTTCATAGTAACTAGCTTTTAAAAGGGGACAGTTTTCCTCCTTCATATTTTCAAGAGGTGACTCAGATCATCGACCAATAAATCTTGAAATAAACCCCCTAGAGGATTGGACCCATCCCTTTTCATTTCAATCCATGATGGCTCAAAAGGGATGGGGTATTGTACATAATAAAGATGGATTAAACCTCTCCAATCTCAAGATCTCCTGAATTGTTTTGGGAAACCAAGTTGAAATATGTTAATAGATCCATTCAAATGTGGGCTTTCCATTCATATAAGATACCAAGGACCATGTTGGTTGATATCCTAAATTAGTTGGAAAATTGTCAAGTCGAGATGTATAGTGGATAGATTACATAAGTCAACTTGGAAAAGGAGAAGTTCTCAAGCTCACAACTTCTCTTCCTCAATAGACAAGAGGAGGAGTATTGATGCCTTAAATACAGGAGTATTTTGCCCAAAGCAGGGGAAAAAAACACATATTTCTTCCACAAACAGGCCAGGGTGTGCTAAGTTTAGAATTGGGTTAAAGATTAACTACGGAATGTAATAAAAAAATATCTTCCTTCTCTGATGTTAGAGTCCCGTGATTTGGAATATTTGTAGACCAAATGATAGGGTAACATGGAACTAGTCTTTGGAGTCTTAGGACCTAGCCTTCCTGGACTCAGAGATGGATCTCTCTATTGGGTGCAAAGGATGTGTTCTTTTTTCTTTATGGTTTTGATTTTAGGTTAGTTGTTAAGTGTAGGTCTTGTTGATTGTTTTGGTTGGGTAAGATGGTCAAGTGGAATAGGTGGAGTGAGAGTCTGTCAAAGCCATTGGGCTATGGAGACAATGAAAGTCATGAGTGTCTCAATAATGGATCAGAGTGCAGTGCAAGGCCAATCTAGCAAGGTTAATGGATCCTTTAAGTTTATGAGTGAAGTGGGATGGACATCAAGTTTGTGAATAAGGTAGGGCAAAGGGCAATCAAGAATCCTTTTTCAAATACCTATGAACAAGGAGGTCTTAAATATGATTAGCACAATATACTAAGCACGAGCTAGGGAAAACCATTTACTCTATGATAATATTTTAAACCAATAAATATCCAAGATAAACATGTCAATGAAACATAGAAAGCATAAGAGCTTCTAACTTTAGTAAATTCACCTCCATAATTTGGGAAAACATACAAGATATCACAATAACTTAATATATCAAGAGGGAACTCCTAAACATCATAAATCGGGCTATAAATAACTCTGAAACAAGTTGGTAGGCATGGACAAAGGGCAAGATCAAACGAGACCTCTTTGACTTCACCTAGCAAACAATATTCCAAAGAAAGGTTTAAGATAGAGTTTCGAAAGCTTCAAATAGGCAGGGCATACCGTGAATCATACTTGTAAACTAGCATAATAACTATACATGAAACAAAAAAAAAATTAGATGGACTTAAGGAGCAATCAAGAATTCCTTAAGCTGACCAAACAGAGGAAAACATCAAGGCTATAACAAACGGGAGGACTGAGGTTCCTCAAAGAACATGTCTCAACCTATACTTTTCTGATTTATAGCAACCAAGAAGGATGAAACATAATGATAACAAGAAAAACATAAACAAGTTAAGAAGACATCAACATTCACCAAGCTAAGGAATCCTGCAAACAAGCTTCTCCATCATTAAGCCAAACAAGCCATTCATCAACTCCACAACACCAATTTATTCTCCAAGCTCATAAAACCATGTATTGCTCTCAAAGATCATCAAATTCCAACCAAATACATGAGGGCGTCATGCTCTATTTATGGAGCAAAGGAGGACTAAAACCCCAAATATGGTAGGAAAATGTCAAATTCAACCATAAATGTCATTTATGGCCAAGAGACCATGCAAGGCCCAAGGCACATAATATCCTAAGAAATAAATGCCAAAATAACTATTTGCACCTAATTCTAGAGTTTTTTGCCTCAAAAAACTCAAAAATATCAATTTGCAATAAATGAGTGTGTTTTGTTGACTTTTGGTCCAAAACACACTTAGATAGTCTCTGTGCGTAGTGCCACTTCAGCAAAAAATAGGGTCTTTTGTGACTAAGTTTTGGACCCCTTCCCAATTCCGGATTTGGCTGCGTGATGGCTTGTTGGAAAGACTGATGAGTATAATTTCCAGAAATGGTTGAGTTTCCCTGAATGAGTGTCATTTACCTATTCAAAAAACCATTCTCCCAACACTGATCTGTGCGCAGCACCTTGCCTGAAAATGAGACATAATGGTCAAAATTTTGGTGTTTTTTGACCTTTTGGGGGGTCAAAACTACTCCAAATGATCCAAAATTTTGTGAGTAGACTGCTGATGATAAGAGAAATCCAAAAAAGTAAATTTTGTGAGCTGAGGATGCACCAAATTTGTGTGTAGCGCCAAGGGTGCTGCACATAGAGGCCTCAAAATTTCAAAAAAAAAAAAAATTTGTTCAATTTGGCCCAAAATTTGTGGAGAGGTCCATCAAGAGGTCTTGGACACCTGTTGAGAAGCCTCAGCCAAAAATCCAAGTCTATCATGGATTTTTTCTTCTTTTAGGTTTTTTATCTCCATGAGGGCCTCCTTCAGTTTGGCACGAGCAAGTTTGTTTTTCTTTGCATAGTTCTTGGTCATTTTCTTCTAGAGAGCAAGGCCCCTTTTAACCTTCTTGAAGTGCTTGTGCTCATTCTTGTAATAATGAATGACCTATTGTGCCATCTCTAAATCTATTTCGCACTCCTGAAGCTGTGAATATTTGGTTAAGAGTAGCAATCTGGTGGTCATCTACTTGTCCTCATTGTCACTGTCTAGATCAATAAATCGAGGCCCTTGAGTAGTTTTCTTGATTCTCTTACTTCTCCTTAACTTTACCTGCTGCTCACCCTTTTCCATCTTTTTTTTGCCCTTGTCCAATGGTTTGATAGTTGGAGAAGAGATGGCCCTTTTCCTTTTTGAGGCAACAAACACATCTCTCTTCCCCCTGTGATATGAGAAATCAAAAGGTCTAATGATTTCTACTCTAGGGTCCTTGTCATGAATGCTATCATCTGCTAGAAAGCCCTCTTTCTGATATTTTGGACTACTATGTGTAGCCTCCTCTTCCATTTCACCTTAAATACTAGATATCCTATCATTGTTTACATCATCATCTTGTTCATTGAGAGAGCTATAAGCCTCACTATTTGCACTATGATTGTCCTCATTGTCATGCTCATTGAGAGAGTTGTGAGCCTCACCCCTGCTTTCGACACCCTCATCATTATCACCCTCCTTGCTCTCTTTAGTGCTATTACCTTGGTCTTGGATTTGATCATCTACCTCTGCATCAGCTTCACTTTGGCGCTATTCATCATTAGAAGGCTGATCTGTGTCATGATTTTCATGAATTCTGTCATGATATTCATGACTTTCTTCTTTGCTATTTTGCTCATCACTGACTGTCTTATCAATGTCATTTCCTTGGTCACTACTTTCCTCTTCAAACTTTGTTTCAGCTTCATCATTTCCTTGTTCTTGATCTTCTATTTCCTCATCATCTTCCTCTGTTTCTTCAAGTTCATCATCTTCATTCATAGTGTCACTATTTGCACTATAACTAGGCTCATTGTCATGTTTATGCACATTTTTCTTTTGGCTGTCATGTTCACTTTCTTGCTGACTATCATGCTCATAATTTTCTTCACTGTCTTCAAGGTCTTCATTTTTCTCATCAGCACCACCTTTTTCTGTACTTGGGAGTGATTCATTTGCATCACTGCCACCATTTCCTTCCTCATAGTGCTCACTATTTTCCTCTTCTTGACTGCCATGTTCACCTCGCTCTTCGGACATAGTGACTGATTGTATCCTTGAACAAAATGGTTTTTATCTTGGTGAGATATTTTAGGTCTAGGGAGGAAAAATGAGTGATGGTGAGGGAAAATTTTAAAAAATGGAGGCAAAATGGAAGAAGTCAAGGAACGCTTTTAGAGTTTAGAAGGAGGTTTGGCTTGCATTGAGTGTATTTATGCTAATGACCACTCTCCAATTGGTAATTCTTGCCCTAGAGGGTTAAATGTTTGATTTCCATGAAGATTAGTGTTAGTATGATTCTTTCGTCGTAAAAGATCACTTTAGCTATGCATATCAAGTAGACCTAACATCAAGTATGGCCGCAAAATATCTTTAGATTTGCTGCATAATATTAGATCTAAGCATAAAAGACATTAAGCAGATAAAATGTGAAATGGCTCCATGCATCCAATGAACAAGACAAGAAAAATGTATAAAAAGAATCTTATATTATATATTAAATAATGGGGCACCTTAGAGGAAAATAAGAAAGGTGTTTTCCAGTTCTCCTCAGTGGGATGGGTTCTTGGAAGTCCTCAGTGTTTCAGATCTAAAATTCCTCTCTTTGGTTGATATGAAAAACCCTAACAAACATGGAACTCAATGGGAGTTCAAAGTGCAAACAAAATGAAATTGGTGACCAAGAGTAGATCTAGTGTGATCTAATGCAATGGAGGTGACTAATGAATGGGGAAAACCCTCTTATTTATAACAAAATATTGGGGTGTTCTAGAACTCGGTGCATGAATAAAATATTATTAATCACATTCTAGAATCACCTTTTAGGAATATTTTATTATATTTGTTGGAGGGAAAAAGGTTTTTGACTTGGGTCAATTCCTTTATTTATAAATAACAAATAAATAAATTATTTATTTATTATTTAAGGGAAATGAGGGGAATATAATTAAATAAATAATGGTTTATTTAATTATTTAAAAATGATTTAGTCAAATTTAACTATGAATAGTATTTAAATGATGATTTAAATAACTTATTCTTAGGAAATAATTAAATAAATAATGATTTATTTAATTGATTACCTTGTTTTGGGTTAAATATGACCAAGAAATGTAAACGGATGTGGTGAAAGTGATTTTACTTGGGGTAAGATTGGTCTTACATGGTGTACTTGGGTTTATCTAACGATAATGGGTTAGATGACCAAAAATGGTGTAACAGATTTCCCCCCAACGTACGAGTGTTAGGAGCAAATCGTATGACTGAAGTACGTTGTAAGAACTTGATCATTTGACAGCAAGAAATGAAAGAGAGGAATGTAAGATAATCTAAAGTGGTGGAGGACTAGACCCTGAGGAGATGAGACTTACAGGTGCAACAAGTCTTAAGTGTATGATGTGGTACCAATGTGAAAGGCGGCGGGGAAGGCATACCTATGCCCGCCGAGACAATAGTACAAAGAATAAAGTGCCCGGAAAACCATGGAACGCAGTAGTAAAACCAGTGCTGGCCTAAAACATGAGCCAGAAAATAAAAATGACGAATCCCACATACATGTCATGCCTGGAAGAGTCGTCAGGACTTATACAATAAGATTTGAGTACATGAGATATAAGTACACCCAAATGCCCCCTACACGCGGGGAAGGGCTCGCGAAATCGGACCGATACGTGCAAATCAAAGAGGTGCTGCAAGCGACTGAGGCCGATATCATCAAAGGAGAGGATCTGCATCAAGGGCTAGAATGAAGAAATCATCCGGGTATGCGGGGGGCTACCTGCCGAGCCACCCCCTCATGAGGGCTGAGATATCTCACACACACCCGGGTATCACCAATAGCTGATGCTGCATCACTAAACCATCAAATGTGTAGATCGCGATCGGGTTGAGAAGAGCTCGAATCAAGGTGCACTGCCCCCCTAGACCTGACTTCTAGAGTAAATGGGCTGATGTCGACAGAAGTAGGTCCGCCATAGGTGAGGTAGTAAGGTAATCTCAAGTAAGGCACGAGAGAGAATAGTGGAGCGATGCACAGATGTAACTAAGGATGGTGATGAAATGAGGGGTGGTGCCAATGGGGACCATAAAAATCATGAGTAAAAACTGGTAACTCATAACGGAAATTATCACGAACGAAGATGAGTGTGTGGGAAAAGTGGTGCCCCCCACTGAACTGTGGTGTAAGTGAGAAAATCCGATTTTAGGGGGATGTGAGGGAAGACTTCGTGGACAGCTGGTGTCGTGGTGAAGTAGCGAAATGTGACAAAAAATAGATGTTGGCTATCTACAAGAGAAATAAAACGTGTATTTCGAGCGGGAAATGCTAGGGGTAATATTTCTTGAGATAGAGTGCATTGCGAGGATTAGGAAGGGGGTGGCCTTCAAAGTCCTCTAAAAGATAGGCCCCCTTTCCAAGGTCTTTACTGATAATGTAAGGACCGAGCCATAGTGAGTCGAACTTCCCATGACCAAGGGTATCATGGGCCTGGTCATAGACTAGAACAAGGTCACCTTCGTGAAATTGGTGAGGGTGTACTTTTTGGTCATACTGAGCTTTGGTGCACTTTTTGGCCACTTCAAGAGTTTGTAATGCAACACGATGGTCTTCAGAGGCATGCTCGAGCATGATAAGTCATTGTTCTAGAGGTTGGGTATTAGGGAGGAGTTCGACGACCAGGTGAAGGGAAGGGATTTCACACTTGATTGGTAGTACTGCCTCCTCACCGAAGACAAGGTGGAAAGGATTGAAACCAGTGGCGGTTTTAACCGAAGTCTGATAAGCCCACAAAGCAGGGAAGAGCATAAGGTGCCAGTTTTTTTTGTGCTTATTCACCGTTCGTTGAAGCATGGTCTTAAGAATTTTGTTGACCGCTTCAACTTGGCCATTACCTTGGGGGTAATAGGAAGATGAATATTGGTGCTCAAAACCCAAGAGTGAGGATAGCTCATGCCAGATCTCATCTTCGAAATGTCGGCTATGGTCAGAGACTAACTGTTTTGGAACTCCGAATCGAGTGATGACATGGTTAAAGAAAAAGAGGGCTGCAGTGGCGGCCGTATTGTTGAATGTCGGCATAGCTTCAGCCCATTTGGTGAAATAATCAACTGCCACGATGATGTATTTGTGGTTACCGACGGAGGAAGGTCGAAATTCCATAAAGTCAATGGCCCATTTGCAAAAAGGGCCAGCTGTGATGATAGGATGGAGGGGAGCGGGAGGAGTTCACGCCTTGGGGGCGAAATGTTGGCAATTGGAACAGTGTTTAACTACTTCAATGCAATCACTGAAGAGAGAAGGCTAAAAATACCCAGCGCGCATGATTTTTTGGGCGGTGGCAAGGCCGGAAAGGTGGCCCCTGCAAGCACCGCTTTGGCAGGCGTTGAGGACTTGTTCAGCTTCAGCGTGTGTGAGGCAATGATGAAGGATAGTATCTACTCCACGATGATAAAGGTCGTCGCTGATTAGAAGGTAGCGAGAGGCTTGGTGTCTAATGCGTCGTTGGGAAGCGTGATCAAGATGAAGGGAAAACTTTTAGGTTCGCAGGTAAGTAAGGATATCACCGGACCAAGGATCATCAGTGGTGATGGAAAATAAATTTTCATCGGGAAGAGCATCATTAATAGGAGTGTCGTGCGTCCCGGTAGGAAAATCTGAAATGAGTTCAGCGAGGGCTAGACTTTTCTTACTTTTTGGGGTGATGAATTCAAGGTCAAATTCTGGGAGAATAACGACCCAACGAGCATACTTCCCACTGAGGATGTGTCGACTCAACAGGAAAGCCATGGGGTTGGAATTAGTCACAACCTTGGTGGAATGCAGGAGGATATAATGACGCAGTTTTTGGACCGAGAACACAACCGCTAGTGATAAATTTTCTTCATGTGAGTAGGACACAGGTGGGCCAACAGTTTTACTGACATAATATATCACATGCTCAAGGCCGTTATCATCTTCTTGAATAAGGACACCAGCAACCGAATGGGTGGAAGCGGAGATGTAAAGGATGAAATCGCGGTTAAAGTCAGGATGACGGATCAAGGGGGCTGAGGTGAGAGCATTTTTGAGGGCATAAAAATATTGTTGAGCGTAGGTATCCCAGATAAAATAAGTGTGGGAGCGAAGAAGTCGAAGGAAACCATGTGCGGTGGTCGCATAGTCTGGAACAAATCGGCGAAGAAAATTAGCTTTGCCTTGGAGGCTTTGGAGTTGTCATAAGGTTCGAGGGATAGGTAGTTCAAGAATGGCTTGAACTTTCAAAGGGTCAAGAGTAATCCCATTTTTAGAAACGATGAAGCCAAGGAGACGATCGACGGGAACACAAAAGACACATTTTAAAGGGTTAAGATGGATGTTATACTTGCGACAGCGGAGGAAAATAGTACGCAGATCATGTAGGTGGTGCGCCCGATGTTTAGAACGTGTAGTGAGGTCGTCTAAATAGGCGAGGATAATATGAGCTAAGTCATGGAAACAATAAGACATGGCTCGTTGAAACATGGCACCGGCGTTTTTAAGACCAAATGGCATGACGCGGTATGCAAAAGTGCCCCACGGACTAATGAACACGGTTTTAAGTTGATCAGCATGACGGATAACGATTTGGTTGTATCCTGAGAAGCCATCCAGAAAGGATAAGACCTCATGCCCCACACACTCATCAATGATTTGGTCAATAAATGGTGTGGGGAAGTTGTCTTTGGGACAAGCTTTGTTCAGATCGTGAAAGTCAGTGCAAACACGAATGGTGCCTTGTTTTTTGAGAACAAGAACGGGGTTGGACACCCAAGTGGTGTACTCAATGGGGTAAGTAAAACCAGCCTGTCGGAGCTTATTGATTTCATCTTTGATGGCTTCACGTCTAGATGGATGAATGGGTCTTAACTTTTGATGGACCGGAATGGCATTAGGCAATGTGTCGATGTGGTGTTCGACAATGGCCGGATCGAGTCCTGGCATTTCTGAGTAGGACCAGGTGAAAACATCACGGAATTCTTTGAAGAGTTTGGTGTAGGCTTCAATTTCTTCTGTGGTGCAGTGGGTGACCATGGTGATGTGTTCTGCGATACCTGGTTTGACAGAAATGTCGATTTTGATGGTAGGGGAGATGTTAGCCATATTGACTTCTTCGAAAGCATCAGGAGCAGGTATGGGGTTTTTGAACCAATCAAATTTATTGGGAATTAAGTCTTTGGATTCGAGAGCATATTGGTCATGTGATTGATGTGGGAGGAAGTATGCACGATGGTGCATATCGTCCCAGGGAAAGTTAGGTTCAATCATGGCTTCCATGATGTATTCATCGGATTGGAAGAGGGGAATAGGGGATGACATAGGATGACTCAAAGAAGTAGAAATATGAGATATCTAATGTTGAGGGGAAAGGCTTATGTTCGTTTCGATATGAGAGGTGACAGCGGGGTCAATAGATGAGTGGGTAGGCAAAACAACGGGGGACGGGGCTAAGGGGTTGGATGCCGGGGAACGCGGTGATGAGGAAAGGTAGGAAATAGTGGTGGAAGGTTCATTCATGTCAGTATCGGGAGGAGAAATGGTAATTGGGGTGGAAACATGGTCAGGGGTTAAAAAAGGAGGGTGAGTAAGCATGGCTTTAAATTGGCGGTAAGCAGCCAAAGAAGCACGATACTCGACAAGATGGGGGCAAAGGTGGGTATAATGCCCATGGAAGTCGCATAAAGAACAAGGGTGGTTGGTGCGTAAGTTTTTAAGTTTGGGAAGGGAACCAGGGAGGGTGACCTCGATCATGTGGATATTAGATTCTGGAAACGTTTCATTGACTATGGTTTTGAGGTGTGGTAATTCAGGACACGTATGGGTGGCATGGCCGAAAACGTCGCACAAGGTGCACTGGATGGGATGTTTTGGGAGGCGAGGAGGGGTGGACGTTGTCACCACCACCGGGTCCTTCGGTGCCCCCCTATGAGATTTGCTATTGTTACCGGACATGGTTGTAACAGGAGGAGGTGCTGGGTGAGGAGACGGAGGTGTGGGAGCAGCGGAATAGGTCACGGGTATTGTTTGAACCAGAGTCAAAGCAAGATAGGGCTTGGGTTGACCAGGAAGGGTAGGGGCAAGGGGGCTTAGGTACCAGACGAGTATACCCAAGGTCAAGTTGGGTAGGGAGAGGGTGGTCAAGATAGGGACAGAGGAAGCTCTGGGAGGTGGAGCGATGAAAGGAATCTGACCAGCAGGAAAATGGCCAGGGGGGACAGGGCCGAGGGGATTGAAATCGGGCAGAATTGTTCCAGTAGGGAGAGGAGATTCTGAAGGAAAAAGACTGGCTAGCGGGGGTGAAGGGCTAGGAGCCGAAGGAATCAGGGAAAGTTGAGGTTGCTGACTAGCCAAAGTGGGTTGTGTAAGGTCAGCCCAAGATGATTGCATCATGCAAACACTCGCCAGGCTAGGGTCAGAGAGGGTAGGTGAGTCAAGAAAGGTGCCAAGCAAGGAGGAGTCTTTGAAGAGGCTGGGAGAGGCACGGGGCCAAGACGTAGTCGCGGTGGAAATAGAGGGCTCCAGGGAAATCTTGGAGTTTGGGGTACAATACGATAACTGGTCGATGGTGACGATTTTTCCATTATGTGGGAAGAACATCTTGTGGTAAACTGCGGATGGGATGGCAGACATGGCATAGGTGTAACTACGCCCCAAAATGATGTTGTAGTCGAGAGGGGCGTTGATCACTTCCATGTCGACACACACAGTTTTTCCAGCAAGAGTAATAGGATAGCAGCGGAAGAGGCCGACAGGCTGGGAAGCATGGCCATCCCACGCACGAAGGGTGATTGTGGAAGGAGCCAACGCAGGAGATCCGAGTTGTTTCCAAACCGAAGTGGACATGACACAAGTAGATGCCCCCTCATCAATGACGCATCGAGTAATAGTGGCATGGTGGATTTGGACCGAGATTTGGAAAGCAACAAACACAGGAAGAGGGGGATGGTCAAGTTGATGGGGATTGAAAACAATGAACTGGTCATCGGTAGGGTCGACAGCATCCAGGACAATTTGATCAGAGGCAGCATTTCGGCGTAAGGGACCCTTAGGAACTTTGGTGTGAACTTTAACTTTGGGTGGAGGGATTGGTAAGGGACCATTGGGTGTCGATAGAGGCTGAGTGGGGCCAAGGAGGGGAACTCGGGGGTAGACGGAACGGGAGGCCGAGTTTGAAGGGAAGGATTGGCAGTGAGAGAGTGGTCTGATGCCATCATGAGGATCTGGTGATCATAGGAACCAGAAGGAGAAGGTTGAGCAGGTTTCGGGCCATGAGGTGACTGGGTGGCCACGAGTCCTTGTTGAGGGGAAGGAGCGGGAAACATAGCGGGTTGAGAGGTGTCCATATGGGGAGGGGGAGTAGGAGGAGATGGTTGTGTCTGCATAGTGGTCTGAGACTCCCATAGCTGCATCATTGGTCGTAATCGGGGACAAGCATGAGTGGGATGATCGTAAACATCACAGCACAAACAAGGTTTGTTAGTGTGAAGCAGCCTATCCGGCTTGGGCTGAGAGCCCTGGGATTGGGTGATAGTGGGGGAATCAATGCAGGAATATTTGGGTCCATGATTAACAGAGGGGTAGGGATGGCCTTTCCTCTTTTGTTGAGAAGGAAGAGGAGGAATGGCACTCAGATGTGCAAATGTTGGCCCTGAAGGGGGGAGTAAGTGTGGTGCAAATGCTGAAGGCGCAGGGACAATGGGATGTGGGTAGGGGTAAGGTGGAGGATAGGCAAAAAGAAGAGGCATGCCAAAGCTTGAATAAATGCTACTTGGAGAGGTAAAAGTGCCAGAGGGGCTGGTCGCACCTGGAGGGGAATCGTAGCCCGGAAGAGGTTGAGCAGAGGTATACATGGCAAAAGTATCAGGAGGATAACCAGAAAAAGCAGGGGAAGAGTCGGAGTGCAGACTCGAGGGAGGACTTACTTGAGGACGACGAGAAGGATTAAGTGGATCAACCAGAAACTAAGGGTGGAGGCCAAGAAGTTGCCGAGAGAAACGCCTTGGAGGCGTAATGATGACGAGAAGAAGAAATACCGACAAGGGAAGCAAGGTGCAATGTCAATTAATTTTAGAGTCTTTTCCAGGCGGTGTTAACCAAGTGCTTCTTCACTTAGGGTTAGTGTGTGGCATGCGTTAATTTTAATTGATTAAACCCAGACGTTTTGAGAGTAAAAGAAAAAGTGTGCTGCGTAATGGAAAAGAAATCTACTGTAAATAAAACTAAAAGAACAGAAAATTAGCAACTAAAAAGGCAGCAATCAAACCCAAGAAGGTGGGTCTCTCAAAACTATTCTAGAAGGGGCAGAGCACGCTGAGAAGATACCGATAGATCGAAGGTCCGGAGGGACTGGGATCTAATGGAGAAATCTGCTAGAAAGTGGTGCAGAAAGCAGCAAAGAGGCAGGGGCAAGGTTGCTTCTAGAAAATAGGAGATCAGCTAAAAAGAGGGGGTCAAAGGGGTGACCCTAGAGTAGAACCCAAACAAAGCGAAAGGCAGTGTATAGACAGGGAAGAAAAGTTGACCTGTGAGGATCTGAACAAGAGGTATCAGATCTGAAATAAGGCTGAAACTTCTGGAGATGCAGACGTCTGAAAACAACAAAAAAATCTCCACAAAAAGTGGAGAGAACTGAAGCCCTAAGGGGCAAGAGTCCCACTTAGGTGAGTGAAATATATCAG
Organism: Pinus albicaulis; assembly: GCA_034641835.2. Taxonomy (NCBI): domain Eukaryota; kingdom Viridiplantae; phylum Streptophyta; class Pinopsida; order Pinales; family Pinaceae; genus Pinus; species Pinus albicaulis. The sequence goes on from CM076577.1 coordinate 1,195,858,257, forward strand.
AAACAGGTCTGAACAGGTGGAGACAGAGGCTGGAACACCCTGACAGAAGCTTCAGTGAAACCTAGAAAAAGTGCTGGCAGATTGCAAAAAAAAGTGCAGGTCGCAAGTTTGGGCCTGTTTTCAGGCCAGGTCGCAGATTTAAGGCAGAAAAGTGCAACCTCAAGGCCAGGTCACACTTTTTGGGCTGATAAGTGCGACCTGCAGATCCGGGTCTTGCGGCGGAAAATTTCAGAAAATTTTGTCGTCTCAGCAACGACTGATGTCGGTCACCTGCACAAAAAGGCCAGAATCACACGGAAGTTAGAAATTTGAATGTTTTAGGGTTTTAGAGGGGAAAACTAGCATAAAAATGGAAAAAATAGGAAAAATAAAAATTGGAAGAGAAACCCTAGGGTCTGAAACAGCTGGATATGCAGGAAAATACAAAACGACAGTGGTCGCAAAAGAAAACCCGTGTGGAGTCGCCAATTGTTAGTATGATTCTTTCATCGTAAAAGATCACTTTAGCTTTGCATATCAAGTATCCCTAACATCAAGTATGGCTGCAAAATATCTTTATATTTGCTGCATAATATTAGATCTAAGCATAAAAGGCATTAAGCAGATAAAATGTGAAATGGCTCCATGCATCCAATGAACAAGACAAGAACAATGTATAAAAAGAATCTTATATTATATATTAAAGAATGGGGCACCTGAGAGGAAAACAAGAAAGGTGTTTTCTAGTTCTCCTCAGTGGGATGGGTTCTTGGAAGTCCTTAGTGTTTCAGATCTAAAATTCCTCTCTTTGGTTGATATGAAAAACCCTAACAAACATGGAACTCAATGGGAGTTCAAAGTGCAAACAAAATGAAATTGGTGACCAAGAGTAGATCTAGTGTGATCTAATGCAATGGAGGTGACTAATGAATGGGGAAAACCCTCCTATTTATAACAAAATATTGGGGTGTTCTAGAACTCGGTGCATGAATAAAATATTATTAATCACATTCTAGAATCACCTTTTAGGAATATTTTGTTATATTTGTTGGAGGGAAAAGGGTTTTTGACTTGGGTCAATTCCTTTATTTATAAATAACAAATAAATAACTGATTTATTTATTATTTAAGGGAAATGAGGGGAATATAATTAAATAAATAATGGTTTATATAATTATTTAAAAATAATTTAGTCAAATTTAACTATGAATAGTATTTAAATGATGATTTAAATAACTTATTCTTAGGAAATAATTAAATAAATAATGATTTATTTAATTGATTACCTTGTTTTGGGTTAAATATGACCAAGAAATGTAAACGGATGTGGTGAAAGTGATTTTACTTGGGGTAAAATTGGTCTTACATGGTGTACTTGGGTTTATCTAACGATAATGGGTTAGATGACCAAAAAATGGTGTAACAATTAGGGTTTAGCCAATATAGGTTTTTATACTCTCCTTTGATTATGGGTGCAAAGAAAAACACTTGGAGGGTAAGGAAGAGTGACCACCAACCTTTTCAAATTTTGAGCAGGAGCCTAGGGAAAATCTAAGGAGAAAAAAACTGAATTTTGGCCACTTTTGGCAACCCTAGCCAAATTTCCTCTGTGCATAGTGGCACCTGACAAGCCATTACTGTCAGGCCTTCCCTGTGCATAGCGCTTGGTCAGGTCGGGCCTTCCTTGTGCGCAGCACTGTTGAATGGTGGGAAAATTAGGCTTGAACTAGGCCTGTGCGCAGCGCCTCTGCCAGTGTGTAGCGTCGCCTCTCTGGTGCATAGAGCAGTGATTTTTTGCACTGTGTCTGCCTCCTCTGTGTGCAACGCTGATGGCTCTGTGTGTAGTGTCTCCATCGGTGTGTAGTGCCTGAAAATTTTTAACATTTTTTCAAAAAAAACGCCTAGAAATGTTCCAACGGTTTTCTATCTCTTCTTCAAAGAAAAAAATGAGTTGGGAAGAGGGAGAGGAGACCTTATACTCCTTTTTTGAAAAACTAATTTTATAATCAGACCCACTTTTCTAATGTTTTCTTTCCCTTCTTTCTTTTCACTATCTTTTTGGTCTTTTTGTCCTGTAGGTAGCAGAACCCTTAGAAAAAATGGTTTTTTTCTTGGGCTGGAGCCTTTTGATGTTTTTCCCTCAGATTTACAAACTCTTTAACAAACTCAAACTGTGCCTTTTACCCATATTCTGGAAACATGAACTAATTCTCCAAAAGCAGAAGGTCATTTTGACAAATTGTTAAGGAAAAAGTCACTCAGTGACATCAGTGCTCTTTGAAGGTTTTCCTTTACTTTATCCTTTTCATTAACTTCAACACTTGTAAAAAGTAAGCTTATGATCATTTTGGCACTTTTACCTTGGAATTTTCAGTCCTGCATCTTCATGCCTGTTGAGCTAATTTATGTACCTAAACTAACACAATTATTTATTATCAATCCGGGTTGTTTATGCTTTGAGGCAAGTTCACTATATGTGAAGATCAGATATAATCAACCTTGAAAGATAAGCTATTCAAAAGCTGAAAGTAATACATTCTATAACTCTAACTCAATTAGTTTAAAAAGAGGAATAATATTGAAATGGTTCTTGACTCAAGAAATCCGCTTTCACCTCAATTACCACTTAATGAATTAGAGATTAAAACCAAGAACTTAAGATGGATAAATTATTAATGAAAGAAGCTCTTAACTTAAGAGACATGTAAATTATTCCATTATAATTCATTCATCTTAATATCAAAAATCTCAACAAGAAACTACTTGCACACAAACAAAAGAAACCAATTTTAATTCATCATTTTCATAGAAGGGATGATCAACTTGATACATCTGTTTTTCCAACTTGATAAAGTGATGAATAAGCTATAAACTAATGACATCAATCACTATGCATGAACCATGAAGAAATCTGAAATAAAGCCTTGAAAAACCAGTTCTACAATCATCAAATTACAAGGAAATAAAACTAGTTAACAAGAAAGTGTACTTAGCTTGGAATGGGGGCCCTTCCACCCTTGCCTTGCACACTTAATAAATGATCTCAGAAGCTTAACTTCAGTCACACATCCATAACATTGAACAACAAATTGATAACAGCACAAGTCTTCAAATTAACTTCTCAATCCAAAATTGTCACAATATAAAAGTATATAAGTCAATAATAATCCTAATACATAAGCCATCAAAGCTTTGGCTTTAAATAAGAAGTCTCATGAACAAACTGATCTATTTTTACTCAAACAAACCCATCTACTTCTCATCCACCTATCTGAGTCGAATTCATTATTCTTATCCCAAGAAATATGGCCAATCCCATAGAATCTCAAAACTGCCCTATTTCTATGGGATTTCTGAATGACTAGTCATGATTGACTAGAACTAAATGGACCTAATAAAGCTTGTTCTGTTCGAACTAAGCATAGGTGGCTTACTCCTAGTTGCCAAGCTGTCCATCCATGCATTCAATTTGTGCCCAAGTGTCCTGCAACCACATCAACCATAGAGCTATTACAGGAATTTCTGAATCTGCCAATTTTGCACTAAAAACCAAACTTTCATAAAAACTTTAGAATTTGAAAAATTAAAATTAAATACCTGAATAGATATCAAATATATGTCAAAATGGAATAAATGAATGGAAAATGGATGGAAAATAGATGTATTAGTAAGTTTCTTTGAGCAAAATAAGACCAAAACTAAGGCCCAACATCTCTCCCTTGCTTATCATCAAGCATGTCCCCATGCTTGCCTGTTCCTCTTTGACCTTCTTCTTTCTGAAGTAGATGTTGTACCTGTAGATGCTTCCTGTTGTGCTGCCCTTGCCAAACAATCCAAACCTGTGTCATGTTTTTCTTTGAACAAAGCTGCTTTAACCTTTTGTTTTTCATACTTGGCCTGCCACATGTTCTTTTCCTTCAACCACTTAAATGCTTGTTTAGAAATTAGATCATTTTTCCTTTTCAATCTCCCCAACTCTTCTTTCAATTTTTCATTTGTTTTGACCAATTTAGCATTATCTTTCCTGCTTGCTTTGTTCTCTTCTTTTAATTGTTTTTCCACAATTTTGCTAATTTCTAATTGGTCAGTTAAATCCCTGATTTTTCCATCATTGATTTCTTTTTCAAAATCTTGGGTTGTTTTCATTAATGATGTTGCTGCTTCATCATCATATGAAGAATCCCTCTCAAATTCTTCTTGTGGAATGTTATTTTCTTCTTGTGGTCTTGGAAAATATGTTTCTTCTTCCCTGTCTAAATTAATGGGACTTTTATTTGTAAATCTTTTGGGAATAGACATCACAGATATTTCATTATCCATGGCCATGTTATTTTGTTGTTTGGATCTTGTTCTAGGATATAAGGGTGAATTCATCACTCCTTTACTTTCATGCTCTGTTTTATCTTGTACCTCTTTAATCTGTTCAGTAAAATGATTTTTAACCATGAATTCTCTCCACACTATGCCCTGCAATCTCACTTGATACTCAACTAGGATTTTAATCAATCCTTGATGATACATCTGTCCTGCCTTAAGCCTGTTTTCATGTCTTGCTGTTTCAATCATTCTTAAGAGGATTTTATATAGGAAATAAGGTAAATTAATACTATCTTCCCCCTTAATGTGCTGTAGAAGTTTAACATGATATAAATGGGCAACACTATATCCTCGGTCACAAGTCAAAAAATTTTGGATGATCAAGACCAATTCTCCCCATGGCTCATTAAACCATTCCCTGGGTATACCTTTTGTCCTATCAAATGTCCCCTTCCGGTTTTTCTCAAGGAAGAAAGTCCATGCTTTCTCCTTGAAGTGTAGCCCTTTGTAATACTCCTCCCCTAACATTGGAAAATCTAAGGCTTTGGACAAGTATTCTTGGGTTACCGGAACAATGATTTCTCCTACTCGAGTCTGGTCTTGATTGAAATTCTTTATAAAATCTTTGGTTATCTCCTCAGAATGGCCATTAAATTTCTGTAAGAAGCTTATCATCCCTGCCTGATAAATTTTTTCTATAGTCTCTTTTCCCCAGCTTTCTATTTGAAATTTTGGCTCTACCCTGTTTGCCATTGTTTCTGTAAACCAATCAATGTAGGCCTCTGCTGTTACTAACTTCATTTTAATAAAAATTATGACTATCGTTTTTTTTTTTTTAATGAAATTCAGTAAGCAAAGAAGCTTACCTTCCTCTTCTGACTCAACTCAACTCTTCACTTTTTAACCTCTGATATATTCCCTTGCAATAGCACTCTCTGAATTCCCTGTTTAATGCAAACACACCTGTATACTTCTGTTAATACACTGGTCTCTGTTTTTTTTTAAATTAAATACACACGCAGCATCACAAATCACACAAACATGATTTACTGTGTATATATAAAATAAAAAACTAAAGAGTGCTCTCGGCCTCATCAAAATTTCCGCAATGTTTTCGGCTTAAGCAAAGGTGTTTGCAAAAATTATTGCTTGCAGGCTCAGCATAAAAATCATAAATATGCAAAAAGCTCTCGGCCTCAACCCAAATATAAACACAGCTTCAGCAACCCGACTCCCTTTTGCAACCACAGTTCAATGTGACAATCAGGCATTCGATCCCTGTTTTAGTCAAAAACAAAAACAAAAACGCAGTGGCAGCTAGTGTTTATGGCGTTTTTTCGTTTTCATGTTAACTGTTTGTGAAAATATTAATGCGCACAATTTACTCAGCAGAACACGGTTTAGTGCGCAATTAGTCAACAACCACTGCCATGCCACTTCAATCACAACATTCCGTTAAAACTCTTAACGTGTTACTCATGCAATGAGTTTTCATCAAAATGCTGCGCATCAAAATCTATCAACAATCCTTAAGTGCTGTCAATCTGGAGATAATCACGGATTTGTGGTTACCTGACTGTCAATGAGCGCGTGGAGTGTAACCGGGCGCTCCAAATCCCTATTACTTCGGTTAATTGAGCTGGTGGCAAAGCACAAGATCTAAAAGTTAATGACAAGCAATATTCCATAATCGCTGAGTGTAAATGAACTTCACTGTTACCTGACTTAATCCTGAAAATCTGCTATCTCTGATCGTTGAACCCGGAGCAATTTCCCTTCTTAAATCTGCCTTCTTGCTTTTCCGGAGCGATTTTCACTATTTCGCTGCTTCAAACGCCTTCTCTTCTCTCCGGATTGATGTTTTGTTTCAGAACGCCTTCCTTCTGAGCTTTGGCAATGAGGAATGAGGTCTAAACGGTCATGAATTGACCGAGTTCATGGTTGTACCGTGCCTATTGGTGTTATGATGCGCAGTTGGTATGGCTGTCCTCTTTGACCAGTCGCCCGACTGTGTCATGAGGATGCCACCGCCTTGTGCTATGTTTAAATGATATACACGTATTACCACCACCACGTATGCTATGTTTGAATGATATGCCCGTATTTTCACCACCGGCGTGTACTATGTTTGAATGATATGCCTGTATTGTCACCACCGTGCACGTATGATTTCCATTGTCGTGTGCTATTTTTTTGACTGATATGCACGTATCATTGCCACCAACGCGTTTTACTTTGAATGATATACCCGTATCATTGCCACCTTCTGCATGAACTATTACTTCCGCCGTGTGTCCATACGTGCAATGATACTCCTGCGTTGTATATGCAATTATTATTTCACCATACCCTGTCAATCATACAAGCCTGTCAACCAGATCATAACAATCGTGCCCGTCCTTCATTTTGTATGCGCCATATACCTTCGCTTATCCTTATACCATATGCACGTTGATTTTATATACCATTAACCTTATATCTTTTGCGTATTAACCTTATATCCTTTGCGTTGAATTTTTATATAGATGGTTTTAACGCATTCCTTATTTACACTATGGTATATAGTTTAATATAGCGCATTATTTGTTTTTCCTTCTATGCACATCTTTATGATTTTAAAATGACCATCTTAGGTCATGTTTAAAATCATCTCCATACTAATGCTTGATTTGTATATGCAGGTAGAAAAAGTTGTCCTAGCTTGGTCTTTTGCTCTTAAAGAAAAATACTTAGGATTATAGGGAATATGTATGGGAAATGTGTATGAATGAAATGGAATATGTATAGGGGTATTATGAATATAGGATATGTATAGGGGTATTATGAATATCCTCAAGTACTAACTTTAACTTAACAAAAACTAAAAATTCCTAAGAAAAATTTGAATTTCAAGCACAAAATGACTATACATATACTTCCCTGGATGATGTTTTTACAGGTGGAATGAATTCAGATGTTGTAGATGAATCAAAAAGTAAATTTTATTGCTGCTCCTTGTTCTTCATGCTCTGGTTCTTGAATTGAAAAATCAGGTCCCTTTTGTAATGATTCTTTGTTTCAGGTCCCTCTGCACTGCTTACATAATATGCACATGTTTTTTTGACATTGGCAGGTCTCTCAGGTCCCTCTGTATTGATTTCTTCTTTCAGGTCCCTCTGTTGACAATACAAGTTCCTTCTATACTTCAGCTTTCCAGCTAAAGATCTAATACAAGTCTCCCCCTTGTTTAAGATATGACTTGTCCTCAAGTCAATTGTTGATGGAGAGTACCTGTATTGAAATTATGTGAGAACAGTAGAACAAGAAAAGGAATTCATAGAGTCCAAGTTGCCTTGATTTTCCCCTATGAATTCGTGTTTGCATAGTGCCAGTTGCCTGGTTTTCACTAGCAAACAAATTATTATTTTTTATGTTTTTTTTATTTTTATTTTTATTTTTATTTTTTTTTTATTTTTTTATGTTTTTTTTTTTATATTATTTTTTATTCAACTACAGGACTGGAAGATGGCTGAGCCTGGTGTGCCATGACTTCCAGTTCTGTATCTTCTGTCAGTTGTTTCATAAATGCTTCTTTACTGATAGGCCTATTATAAACTTTGAGCCTATGTCCATTCACTATAAAGGAGGTGGAATCCTGGTCAATTGTCTTGATTTTGACTGCTCCATTATCGAAGATTTCATCAATTTCATATGGGCCTAGCCAGTGTGTTGTGAACTTTGCTTTGAAATCCTTGAACTTGGAATCAAAAAGTAATGCCCAATCTCCCTTGCGAAATGTCTTTGTTTTGATATATCTGTCGTGCCATTTCATTCTTTGTTGTTGCACCAATGTAGTATGTTCTATGGCTTGTTGACGATGCTCATCCAACTGATTCAGTTCCATGATCCGCTGCTGTTGTGCTTCTGTCAGGTCTAGTCCTAATTCAGCTGCTAGTCTGTATGTTTGTATCTGAAACTCTATAGGCAATAAGGCCTCTTTTCCATATACTAACTGGTATGGACTAAAACCAGTTGTATTCTTCCATGTAATTCTATAGGCCCATAATGCATCTTGTAATTTTTCAGACCAATATTTTCTGTTCAGCTTTACTGTTTTTGTCATGATATTCTCTAGGACTTTATTTGTTGATTCAACCTGCCCATTTGCTTGAGGATGATATGGTGTAGATGTTCTGTGTTTGATCTTGTACTTCTCTGTTAGATCTCGTACCCGTTTTGATGTAAATTGTGTTCCTTGATCTGTTACAATTTGTCTAGGTACTCCATATCTGACAAAGATTTCTTTAAAAAGAAAGTTGACCACTGTATCTTTTGTTGCTCTATTCACTGCTTTAGCCTCTGCCCACTTGGTTACATTCTCTGTACATACTAAGATGTACTTCTTTCCATTTGATGGTGGATTGATGGGTCCAACAAAGTCAAGTGCCCATTGCTCAAATGGTTCTATGAGGACCTGTGGCTTCAGCGGCATCTCATCTCTTGTGATTGGTCTCCCTGTTCTCTGGCAACTGTCACATTGCTTGACATATTTCTTAGAGTCTTTAAAGATGGATGGCCAGTAGTAGCCCAGTTGCAGCACCTTATATGCTGTTCGTTTATCTGCAAAATGGCCACCACATGGTTCATCGTGACATGCCCTTAGAATATCTAATATTTCATCTTCTCGCACACATTTTCTAATTATCAAATCTGGACCAGTATAAAATAAATCACCATTTACCCAACTATACCTAGAACTCTCTCTAACAATTTTGTGTCTTTGATTTTTAGTGAATTGGGTTGGTAACTTTCCAGAAGATAAATAGTTTGCCATGTCTGCAAACCATGGTGTTCTTACTGTGATAGCAAACAGATGTTCATCGGGAAAGTTATCTGCAACCGGATTTGGATCATTGGGTGAATATATGCGGGACAGAAAGTCAGCCACTTGATTTTCCTTGCCTGGCCGGTCTTGTATTGTGATATTAAATTCTTGCAGTAACAGTAACCATCTTGTTATTCTTCCATTGGTTATAGGTTTATTCATCAAGTATTTGATTGCTGAATGATCTGTATGAATTAAAACTTGATATCCTGTTATATAATGTCTGAATTTGTTTACTGCATGTATAACGGCTAACATTTCTTTCTCGGTGACTGTATAGTTCAATTCTGCAGGTGTTAGATTCTTGCTTATAAAGTATATTGCATAATTGAACAAGTTCTCTTTCTGTCCAAGAGAGGCACCTATTGCAGTATCAGATGCATCAGTTGATATATGAAATGGCAAAGACCAATTTGGCCCACGGAGAATGGGTGCAACTGATAATTTCTCCTTCAAAATTTGAAATGCATTTTGACAATCATTTGTCCAGTGAAATTCAATATATTTTGCTAATAGTTTAAACAGAGGTTGGGCTATTTTACTGAAGTTTTCAATAAATCGTCTATAATAGCCTGCATAGCCTAAGAAACTTCTTACCTCTTTTTGTGTTGTAGGAGGCATTAAGTTTATTAGGACTTGGATTTTTGCTGGATCCACTTTAATTCCTGAAGCAGAAATATGGTGTCCCAGAACTATTCCTTCTGTCAACATTATATAGCATTTCTCATTGCTTAATGACAAATTTGTTTCAATGCATCGTTTCAGTACTTTCTCAAGATTATTTAGGCAATCATTATATGTATTTCCATAAACTGTAAAGTCATCCATATAAACCTCTACACATTCATGAATTAGATCAGCAAAAATTGCAAGCACTGCTCGTTGAAAAGTTGCAGGTGCATTACATAAACCGAATGGAAAAACATTATATGCATAGGTTCCCCATGGGCAAGTGAATGTTGTCTTGTCTTGGTCTTCTGTTGCTATTCTAATCTGGTTGTACCTGCTAAACCCATCTAAGAAAGAGAAGAATTTCTTTCCAGCCAATGAGTCTAACACTTGATCAATAAATGGTAGAGGAAAATGATCCTTGAGTGTTGCTTTGTTTAGTTCTCGATAATCCACACATACCCTCCACTTTCCATTTTTCTTTGGAACAATAACCAGTGGAGAAACCCATTGACTATTTGAAATAGGATAGATGAATCCAACATTTAATAATTTTTGCAGTTCTTCTTTCACTATTTCTTTCATCATAGGATTCATTCTTCTTTGAGGTTGTCTTACAGGTTTGATTTGATCATCTGTATAGATGTGGTGGACACATGTGTTAGGATGGATTCCTTGCATGTCAGTATAATCCCAGGCAAAAGATTTTGAATATTTCTGTAATAATGCAATTAGCTCTTGCTCTTGTGCTGATTGCAACTCATTTCCAATGTTTAAATGTCTTCCAGGACTTACCTCAATTGTTTTTATTGTTGGATTGGAGATTGTGTTTACAGGAAAAATGTCTATAAAAGAATTTCGCAAAGTTTGAACAGTACAGGTTTCCTGAAAACATTGATTCAAAAGATTATTGGCAGCTTCATATTGGACTTCTCTAAGCTGCTCTGAAATACTTGGTTCTGAAATGAAAAGATCCATTAAGTCTTCATTCTCTTCTTCTTCTCTTAAATCAAAGAATTTATTTATACTTAAAACTGATTTAGTTTGCTGTTTTTCTTGAGCTTCAAGTACTGATTCTAAATAAGTTGATTGTGCAGGTGAATAAAGAGCAATATGTTTCCTTTCATCTCCATGTGAAATAATCATGCTTCCTGATCTGCATCCTATAAAGGCATCAGCGGTAGCTAACCATGGTCTGCCTAAGATTAGAGGATGTCCTCCCAAATTTGTTTTTGGTTACAGAATAAGGAAGTCAACAGGATACTCCCATGAATCCAAAGAGACTATAATATCTTCCAATATTCCTTCAGGAACAACTTTAGATCTGTCTGCTAATTCTAATATTGTAGAGGTTGATCTAATGTTGTTCAAATGCAAAGTTTTCATTGTCTCCATTGTCATTACATTTATAGTTGCTCCCAAGTCTATTAATGTGTTTGGTACTGAGAAATTATTTATTGATATAGTAACCATAGGGATACCAGGATCAATATATTTCTCTATTTTGGTTTCTGTAGACATGAGGCTTGCTAGTTTACCAATGACTTGGATTGTAGTAGGATCCTTCTTTTTTTTCTGTGATTTCTTAATGCACAATTCCTTTATTGTTTTAGCATATATTGGTATTTCTTTAATTGCCTTCAACAAAGGAATTTTTACATAAGCATTTTTTAACTCATCTAAAATATCAAATTCGGGAAGGGTTATTTCTTTTTGTTGTTCCACTAACCTTTCAGGATAAGGTGGTGTTGGTGTTGTAATGTTTGTTCCTTTCTGAATTTGTATCTTAGTTTGTGATGTTTCAGGTGATTCTCCTTGTTCAGTTGGTTCTTCTATAATTGGAGGAGAATCCTTTTTAAGCACTTTTCCAGACCTTAGATGGACTTCATTAAGAGGAAGAATTGAATATGTGGGAAAACATGTTGCTTCCTCTACAGTGTATGTAGATTTTTCCACCTTATTATTCGGATTTGCAATTGGTTGGGCTGGTAATTGAGTTGGTCTGGGTTGATTTGTGGGTAGCTGTAACTGTTGTGGTTGGGTCAACAACGGTGGAGGATTCTGCTGCGGATATGGGATGGATTGTGGATATGCAGAATGTTGTTGTTGAAATGGTATGGATTGAGGATATTGTGGATATGTAAATGGCTGTTGGTATTGTTGCTGGTATTGTTGTTGATACTGTTGAGGTGGCTGGTTTCCATAACCATATCCTCTCCAACCTTGTGCAAGTTGTTGTGGATATTGTTGTGGAGGCCAAGCTTGCCATGGCATTGGAGGGGTCCAAGGATTTTGAGGTGGATAGAGGTAATTTTGTTGAGGGAATTGTTGCTGATTTTGTTGAGGCATCCTAGGTTGCCATGGTCTTCGTGGTGCTACATAATAAAAAGCTTCCATTCCTGGCACTTCTTCCATTGAATTCATTTGTAATTCTTTCAATTTTAGACAATTTTCTGTGGAATGCTTTTCTGTACAAAGACCACAAACCTGAACACTCTGAACACTATCCAAAGGACATTCTCTTAATGGATGTTTGTTTCTACATTTGGGACAAAAGATTGCTAAAGCTTGTTCTTGTTCTTCTTTCCTCTTATTTGCCTTTAGCACATCTACTTGTGTCCCTAATGTACTCAAAAGATCTGTTTTGAAATTCTCCAATAAACTTCCTATTTCAGCTCTTGTTATCCCTCCTGCAGCTGACTTTGCTGCTTTTGAATTTACTTCTCTTCTTCCTGTTTTTGCTCTTCCTCTAGAATATTTTTGACATAAATCAACAATTTCATCGAATGGTAGGTTTGAGATGTCTCCTTTACCCATCACATTCAAAATGTCAAGGTATTCATCCCTTATACCCTTGAGACAGATTGTTCGAATGGTTTCTTGATTTAGAGAGTGTTGTTTAGATTTCTGTAGATTATATAAAAATCTTTCCAAATATTCTTCTAAACTTTCATCTTCTTGTTGTGTCATTCTAAAAATATCTTCCTTTGAATCTCTAGATCTACAATAAGCTTGATATTTTTTAAGGAAGACTGATCTCATATCATCCCAAGAAGCTATTGTATGTTCTCCTAAACCCATAAACCATTTCAAGGCTGCTGCTTTTAATGTTGTAGGAAAAAGACGAAGTTTATGAATGTCATCAGTATATCCATATGTTCTACATAGAATATCAAATTCAAACATAAATGAATCAGGATCTTCTGTTGACATTCCATAAAATTTGGCAATACAGAAGGTGGAATATTTTTCATTTTCACTTCTTCTCCTAATATTGCACTTATGTCTATTATTGGAAAGCCAAAGGTAGTCTCATCTTCTTGTCTTTTCTGATCGTTTTCTATTTTTCTATCATTTTCTTGTTTTGCATCCTCCTCTCTCTTTCTTCTCCATTCTGCTTGTTGTCTTTCATATTGAGCTCGTTGTTCAGGAGTGAGAATAACAGATCCATGTCCTTCTTCTGCCATTGGTTGATTTGTTTCAGTTTTAAGTGGAGTTTCAGGTTGGTCAAAGATAGGAGGATTTATGGATGGAAATAAAGATTGTTTTCCTTTGATAATTTCTTTTTGTTTTCCAGAAGTTGAAGATTGTTTTTGCTTTTCTTCCCAAGCTAACAAAGTTTGCCTCTCAATCAAAGTTAATCTTTGTCCACTTCTTTGTTTTTCTGCCAATTCCTCAATGATTGGATTACCAGTAACTGGGGTGTTTGATGATCCTATCTCTATTTGTGGGGGGTTTTTAATAAATCTACCATGAGGATCTCTATGTCTAGGCCTAAAGAAACATAACTAAAAAGTGTAACTACTGTTTTTGTGTGTTTTTTTTTTTTTTTTTCTTTCTATTGACTATGCCGATATTTGCCTCCCCGGCAACGGCACCAAAATGTTGAGCTAATTTATGTACCTAAACTAACACAATTATTTATTATCAATCCGGGTTGTTTATGCTTTGAGGCAAGTTCACTATATGTGAAGATCAGATATAATCAACCTTGAAAGATAAGCTATTCAAAAGCTGAAAGTAATACATTCTATAACTCTAACTCAATTAGTTTAAAAAGAGGAATAATATTGAAATGGTTCTTGACTCAAGAAATCCGCTTTCACCTCAATTACCACCTAATGAATCAGAGATTAAAACCAAGAACTTAAGATGGATAAATTATTAATGAAAGAAGCTCTTAACTTAAGAGACATGTAAAGTATTCCACTATAATTCATTCATCTTAATATCAAAAATCTCAACAAGAAACTACTTGCACATAAACAAAAGAAACCAATTTTAATTCATCATTTTCATAGAAGGGATGCTCAACTTGATACATCTGTTTTTCCAACTTGATAAAGTGATGAATAGGCTATAAACTAATGACATCAATCATTATGCATGAACCATGAAGAAATCTGAAATAAAGCTTTGAAAAACCAGTTCTACAATCATCAAATTACAAGGAAATAAAACTAGTTAACAAGAAAGTGTACTTAGCTTGGAATGGGGGCCCTTCCACCCTTGCCTTGCACACTTGATAAATGATCTCAGAAGCTTAAATTCAGTCACACATCCATAACATTGAACAGCAAAATGATAACAGCACAAGTCTTCAAATTAACTCCTCAATCCAAAATTGTCACAATATAAAAGTATATAAGTCAATAATAATCCTAATACCTAAGCCATCAAAGCTTTGGCTTTAAATAAGAAGTCTCATGAACAAACTGATCTATTTTTACTCAAACAAACCCATCTACTTCTCATCCACCTATCTAAGTCGAATTCATTATTCTTATCCCAAGAAATATGGCCAATCCCATAGAATCTCAAAACTGCCCTATTTCTATGGTATTTCTGAATGACTAGTCATGATTGACTAGAACTAAATGGGCCTAATAAAGCTTGTTCTGTTCGAACTAAGCATAGGTGGCTTAGTCCTAGTTGCCAAGATGTCCATCCATGCATTCAATTCGTGCCCAAGTGTCCTGCAACCACATCAACCATAGAGCTATTACGGGAATTTCTGAATCTGCCAATTTTGCACTAAAAAACCAAACTTTCATAAAAACTTTAGAATTTGAAAAATTAAAATTAAATACCTGAATAGATATCAAATATATGTCAAAATGGAATAAATGAATGGAAAATGGATGGAAAATAGATGGATTAGTAAGTTTCTTTGAGCAAAATAAGACCAAAACTAAGGCCCAACAATGCCTTTGATTGCTTGGTGAATAGACCTAAAAAATGAGTTTAGACCTTCTTTCAACTAACCTTCTGTCATGTTTTCTCTTTGAAGTAATGAAAACCTCTTGGTGTGAAAACCCTAGAAGTTGGTATCAACAGCTTCTTTATTTTCCATATGTGCCACCATTATGAGAAATATTAGGTTTTTTTGTCCTTATCAACCTTTCTGTAGGTAGCCATCTTTAACAATCTTGCAGAAGTGTCACTCATGGCTAATCTATCTCTTGCATAATATATTTTTGATAAGGAAACCATTTTGGAGGCTTCTCTGCTTTTTTTTTAGACTGATTACATGCTTTTTTCTTTGACCATGTTGACAGTGGTATATCTTTGGTTCCTCCTTAGTCTTTTCATCTCATGCTTGCTTCCCTTTTAACCATTTTGAAATCTTCTGAATGTATTTGAAAACTCAGGCCCTTGTACTGATACTCTTCGTCATTTTTCCTTTTGGTGAGGTGGAATCAGTGCTTCTTTGTCAAACCCTTAGAGGGCAGCTTGAAACCCTTTGAATTCCATCTGCTATTATGAAGGAGACATTATCATCATTTTTTGACCAGTTTGTCATTCTTCCCAAACTCCTTGGTTTTAGGGCTATTATAAAAAGGTAAATAGTGTTGTCTTCTAAGTTCTCTAAACCTTTCAAAACTCATTAATTATTTCTAAAAATCTTCAATGTGCATTGATGGATTTGAGGTGACCTTTATCCTTGTAGCTCTTGTACTTATTCCTTGCATTGGTTCACTTGTTTTTCCAAATCAGTCACAAACCCTAATTTTCTTCGAACACAGGCCTTATTGTGGATGCCTTCAATGGTGATTTCACCCTATTACCTTACCTATTTTCTAGGTTGATGGTCATGTTGATATTTTTGTAGTAATATGAGCAAGGGTAGCTGTCCCTTGCAGAATTTGTGCACTAGACCAAGGAGGCCTTTCTTGAATGACCCTTTGATCAATTTGGGACAAAGTTACTTGTCCCCTTTCTTCTTTGAATGTAGCCTCTGCATATAGGAAAAAAAAAATAATTTAGGATACCAAATCCACCCTATGACTTGTGAATCCCTAGGTGACCTAGTGGAAGGTTCCTTGGATTTGTCTTTTGGACTAAAAAATTAGATTTTGGGGTCATCAATTATAAAACAGAGTTTATGATAAAATGATGTATTGAAGATCGAAAATCCAATGTACTTGGTTTATCTAAAGGGCCTACAGAGACAGTTTTGGGACTATCAATGCATAGGGCATATAAGGAGATGTAGGAGAGATGGCTATTTGGTGGCCCTAGGTAGCAGTAGAGGGGTTTTAGGATTAAAAAAAAACATAGGATTTGGGCCAAAGGTGACAAAATATAGACAAAATGAGTGACATGAGCCCCTAATGGGTTTTCTGGGACTGGTAAGCAAAGCTTTACATGATGGAATGATGAAATAGTGAGAAATTATCTTAAGGATGATGAAGGCGGTGAGATTTCTATAACTCACAATGTTCATGAAATTTGTTTCTAGAAATATAGGGAAATGATTTATTCATCGATGAAGGAAAAAATTATTGATGACTAAAAGTGGTTCCACTTGGGGAGGGAAGCTCCTTTTCAGGAGGTGTCTAGAACTTCACATCTATGAATTTATGGAGACTAGTGCCTCATCCATTAGGCAAATTTTTACCTCTTTTTGCTTGTTGATGCTTGCTTGAAGCTATGATCTCAATAATCTGAAAGATATGATTAGCTCAACTTCATCTCTACTTACCCAACCTACTTTCCTAACTTTTTTTCTTCTTTGGGTGCATTTGGACTAGCAACCTTGACATATTTTTAATTTGAAAACAAAACAAACTATCTATTTCTATCTTATTTCTTCTAAGAGTTCAGATTATGCTAATGAACTCCTTTGATTCTCTACCTAGACTATTCAATTGTCAAGGTTAAACTGTTTGACAAGATTCATTCACTAAGATATAAACATGAAATTGAAAGCATGGTTTAAATCAGGATTAAACAATCTGACTTACCATGGGTTTGTGACATAAGAACAAGCTGCACACAAATGTTATTTTTGTACAAAATAAGACTAGAAAAATCAGGGCTGTGATACATTGTTTTCTATTCATCCCTATTTTTCTCCTTGGTTCTGTTTTAAGCATGTGGAACCAATTTATTTCCTCCATAATCTATATTTTTACAAGTCAAGTTTACATAATTTGACTATCTTTGACTAACTTATCAACAATAAATTTAAAACATGTTTCAACCATGATTAGGTGGTATGGCTGAAACAAGACTTTATTTTTTGAACCAGTAGTGGAATTTGAGGTTGCTCACGTTTAGTAGTACTATTTTTTGGGTATGGGGCTTTACCTCTTTTCAAAACTGCCCTCTTTTTCATTCTTTCTGTGTTTTTGTGTTTCTTGTGATTTTTCGAAACAATCTAAAACCAAAAATATGCTCAAAGGCTGAGTTTATTTGCACCTATCTATCCTAATATAACTTTACATATGATGTACATTCATTAGGTGAACTCTTTTTTCCAGTATAGCCAATCAAGTAAGTGACTAGATGATTTATTTTTGTTCCACTTCTTAGGTATGCTGGCAGGCCACTCCCACTTTGGTCTTCCTCTGAACAATAGCGCCCCCAATTTTCTTAAAGCTCTGCCACAAACTATTCTTGGCATGTTTTACTCCCTCTTTAAAGGTCTCTAAGGAAACAACAAAGTGGTCTTCGAATAATGACTGGCCTATAGGATTTGAGAAATAGACCTCATTTAGGATTACTCCCTCCTTTACTTGACTAACCTTTGGATCCTTTTGAGAAATAATCTCTTCTCCCTCTTTATGATTATCTGATTTGGTAGCTTCAGAATTCAATGTTATGCTGCCTTCAAGCAATCTTGGCATGCCTTGATTGAGTGAGATGATTTCTGTTTGTGAGCCATTATCCAAATGAGTAGGAGCATTCTCTGGCACCAGGCATTCTTGAGAAGGTAGTCTAGCATCAACATCAATCTGTTCTATACTTTATGTGTGAGAAAATGCATCAGTAGATAGGTCAGCAGTAAAACACATAGACATATCTTCTTTACATAAAAATTTGGATGTTGGCTGTATGCTTAGGATCTGATTGCTTTTTTCTTTTGTTAAAAGGGGAGGTGTCTTTCTCTTTCTCTGGATAGAACTATGATGTTTCTCTTCCTTTTGTGACTACTCACAAGGATGAATGTCTTCTTGAGGAGGTATTACAGCCTCAACAACAATCCGTTCCTCTATTTCTTTATGAGAAATTTGTTTGGTAGGTAAGGCAGGAGTGGGACAAATAGGAATATTTTCTTTATATAAAGGTTCGGAGGCTGGTTGTACTCTTAACATCTGATCTATCTCATCTTTAGTTAAAGGAGGAGACATTTTCTATTTTCTTTGCATTGGGCAACAATTGTTTTCCTTCTCTAGAGAAGACTAATTATGAGGCTGAATATCTTCTTGAGCCTCATCTAGTAGGGGTGATGAATCATCACTTGTGTCTTCAGAGAGAGCCTGTGGATTTTCTCCTACTTCTTGATGGATTTTATCCTCAATCAACTCTTCTTGGTTGTCATGATAGTTATTTTGAGAATGAAATGCATGAATTTCATCTAATAGGTCTTCATGATGCCAATTTCCTAAATCTTCATCAATGTTCACAAGATATTGAATGAGGTATTTGGATTGTTCACAACAATTTTCAACTAATGACAAAGATGGACAATATTTTTTATAATGTTCATAGAATACTTTGTGGAAATACTTCAAAGAAAACAAGGTGCCAGGGTCTAGCCCTTCATACCATTCTCTTTCCTTTCCTTCTAATGTCCCCATGAACATTTTCATGAGGCAGTCCTCATGCCATTCAACCTTTAACCTCCATTCATGTATATGAAATTTGATGAGATGTAACAAGGGGTAATCAAAATTTTCATCTTGAAATATAGGCAGGTTTTTTATCCAATTTATTTGAGGCATTTTGTGTGGGAATCCAGGGATATGATCTCTACTCATTGGGGCATATCTTCGTCGTATTCTTGGATCCATGTTTGTAAATTAGAAAGGGTCACTAAATCTTTTCAACCAGTCTAGATTTATCTACCAGTGGAGTCTTTAGGTCTATTGAGAGTTGTGGAGTCGCCAGGTGGAGGGTTTCAACTTTGTTGTCCACCATCAACATGATTGGGAGTGCTCAATGCATTCCCAAAGGAGTCTATGACAGCTAGTGGGGTCAATAGGGCTACTGAATACTAGTGGAGTTGCCAAGTGGATATTTTTGTTGTTTTTAAGGATGTATGTTTATGGTCCACCACCAATAACTGACAAAAAACCAATCTAGGGATTTTTTGGGTTTTCTAAGTTTTATTTGTATAGTTCTAAGGTTTGTAATAGTGTCCTATGGCTGAATCGTCATTTTTCTAAGATGTTGAAACAAACATAATCTACTCCTAGCTATCAGTTGAGTTCTCTATGATTTAACAAAGGTTTCTGAAGTCCTAAGGGATACTTAGTTTGTCATTGACTCAGAAGGTCCCAACGTGATCGCCAGAATGTTAGGGTGGCAAAGAGGTGGCAGATTCACTAGATTTTCTAAGTCAAACTGAGGGTCTAAAGAGTCTTAAGAGGTATTCATGCAACTATATACCTAGAAGGTCCCACCGTGATTGCCAGAATGTTAGTGTGGGGATGAGGTGGAAGATAAACCACCAGATACTATCAGTCAAAGGTTTCTAAATCTTTTAAGAAATGTTTAAGCATGAAATTACTCAGAAGGTCCCACTGTGATCACCAGAATGTTAGGGTCCCATGATTTGGCAGATTGGTATACCAAATACTGGTCCCATGTTACCCTGTCATTTGGTCTACCAATCTGCTAAATCACGAGACCCTAACATTTTGGCGATCATGGTGGGACCTTCTAAGTAAGTTCATGCTTAAACATTCCTTAAAATATTTAGAAACCCTTGACTGATAGTACTTGGTGGTTTATCTGCAACCTCATCGCCACACTAACATTCTAGCGATCACAGTGGGACCTTCTAAGTATATAGTTGCCTGAATACCTCTTAATACTCTTTAGACCCTCAGTTTGACTTAGAAAATCTAGTGAATCTGCCACCTCATCGCCACCCTAACATCTGAAATCAAACAAGAAGCCTTCCCTTTCTTTAGAGATTTGTATTCAAAAGTGAACATGAATGACCCTAGAGATGTCAATTCCTTTATGTCTTGTCATCCTATTGTTGTTTTCCCTTCTAAGAATATTCAACACTTAAAGCCTATTGAGGATGAATAAGTTCTTGATGCCATTTTCACTTTAAACCTTGATAAAGCTCCCAACCCTTACGAATTTCCTATAAGCTTTTATCGCTCATATTGGCACTTTGATCTGCATGGATAATTCATCCAAAGAAAAAGGGAAGATGGCTGGTAGCACTAATTCCTCCTTTTTATCTCTTATTCCAAAAGAGACTAAGCCCTCCTTGTTTACTGATTTCATACCTATTTCCCTGTGTAGCACATCCTATAAAATTGTGAACAAAGTCATAGGAAAGAGATTTAAAATTTTTATTACTTCCATAATTTATGAAAATCAAGGGTGTTTCCTTCAATAAGAGAGATGCGCCATTCATGGTTGTAAAAATAAGACTATACGACCCACATGAAAGTATGAGGCTCCTCGACATTTAGCCGAAATCCCCTTGATCACTTTATCATTATTCCCTTTCAAACCTTTAAGTCACCTCAAGCAGTAATCTGACTACTTCTAAAATTTCATTGGGGGTTAGAAAGCATCATTATTGATGAAAATAAGGATCCTCATTTCTTCCTCTCTGATTGTGTGACCTTTATGACCTATATCGTTGGATTAAAAAATCCAATTACATATAATAACATAAGAGATTTGTTAAACCGAAAATTGGCCAAATATGTATGTGGGAAACTTCGATTAATAAAGCATAGGGGATGTGATGTTATCAACGCAATGTTCCCTGATAACGAAAAGATAAAGCAATCTGGGGTATCTCATTGGAGGAATTCGAAGCTCGTCGTTATGACAACATGAAAAAAATGGGCTTTCATTTAGTGAAAATGATAATAATTTGCGCATCAAAAATAGAAGAAACTCAACCTTTGGGTTATGCCATTCATGATCTTAGTAGCTATAGAGAAGTTCCAACCCTTATTGGACATGAGAGAAGGGGGAAACCTTATTTTGTGCTTGAAGAGGTGGAGAGGGCGACTTCACAAAAGAAAGGGGAGGAGGTGATATTTCTGGAAGACGAAGAGGAGGTTATTTATCACTAGTACAAAATGGTTAATTATTTACTAAAAAAACGACTAAAATTTGCATATAAACGACTATTTTTCAGTCAGTGACCAATAGTAGCTAATTTATAGTATCTTATAACGCGACCAACTTTTAGTTGTTTTTAGCTTCATCATTAATTGGTTATCTCAATTTTGTTGTCCAATAGTATATTTGGTCATTAATTTGATTGTTAATTTAGTCACTGATTTGGTCATTAATTTAGTCATTGTTTTGGTCATTAATTTAATCATTGATTTGGTCAATAATTGTCACAATTAATGACCAAATATACAACAAAATATATTATTATATGGTCACCTGAGAAAACCAATTAATGACCAAAGAAATATGACCAAAATGTTGGTCCTGTTATAAGATACTATAAATTAGCTACTAATAGTCATATATATATGCAAATTTTGTTCATCGTTTGAAACCAATTAATGACCAAAGAAATATGACTAAATTTTGGTCGTGTTATAAGATACTGTAAATTAGCTACTAATAGTCATATATATGCAAATTTTGGTCATCGTTTGAAACTAGTTAATGACAAAATAAATATGGCTAAATTTTGGTCATGTTATAAGATATTGTAAATTAGCTACTAATAGTCATATATATGCAAAATTTAGTCGTCACTTGTAATCACAAATTTATCATTTGCAGTAGTCATTTATATTTTTTTGGTAGTTTCATATTCATTATATAAATGACTAATTTAGTAGTTTATATTCATTTCATTTACTTTCATTAATAATCATTATAATGACTAATTTAGTCATATATTCATTTTCTTTGTGTTCATCATTAATCAATATACATACTAATTTAGTAGTTTATATTGATTTTGTGTTCATTACTAATCAATATAATTTAATTTGTAGGATTTAAAAAATGTCATACAATGTGCATGTTCATCTAATATGAAAACACAGAGTTGCATATGTTAATTACAATACTAAACAATATCAAGTGAAATTATAAATAATTTCAACCACATAAATTATATTATATGAAATGTTAAAGTATTAGAATATGATTTTCCAACTTCATGGCCAACAGATTGAAAGGCCTTCTTCTGGAAATCATCCTCGACAATCAAGGGGGATTTGTCAAAGGTAGGCAGATAACTAATAACTTCATTCTAGTTCAAGAAGTGATCCATTCAAGAATCCAAAGATGAGAAAAAGACATGGCTATCAAACTGGACCCAGCTAGTGCGTTTGATAGATTTAGGCACAAATTTCTCTTTGGGGTCATGCAACAATTTGGATTTGATTGCCGCTTTATAAACTGAGTCAAGGCCTGCATTATGGAACCATGGATTTCTCCTCTTTTCAACGGGCATACTGTGGACTTCTTCAAGGCGAGTCGTGGGATAAAGCAGGGATGTCGCTTATCCCCTCTTCTCTTTGTCATTCAAGCTTCTGTCCTCAATTTTATGCTAGAGAAAAGACAAATAGAACAAGAGCTTATGGGTCTTAGGATCACCAGGGGAGTCATAGACATAAACCATGCTCTCTTTGCTGATGACTCCATTCCCCTAGGGGGTGCCTCCGCCATCTTGGCCTCCCGCTTCAAATTGGATCTAGATCGCTACTGCCTTGAGTCTGGAAGTGAACTCAACACGGGAAAATGTTTTATTTATGCTTAGAACCTCATTGGCCTCGAGCTAAGCAGGATCACCATAATTTTGGGCTTCAAAGGTCCATGAAATGGGGTTCTTTTAAATATCTCGGGCTGCCGATCTTCCAAGGACGCCCGAGTGGGAGGGATTGACACCCTTTTCTGGACAAATTAAAGCTTAAAATGCAAGCCTGGGGCACGCTGTGGCTCAATCTAGCAGGTGAAACCGTTCTTATTAAGTCATTTCTTAACAGTCTTCCAATTTTTCAGATGTCTGTTTTGTTGGCTCCGGTGGGCATTCTCCGCAAGATGGAGAAATCCATTCACTCTTTTTTCTAGAAGGAAGGGAAGAACAATGCTAAGAGAATTTCATTGATCAGTTGGAATAAAATCGCCATGCCGCTGTTGGAAGGTGGCCTTCCCATAAAAGATCTAAGGGAGCACAACATCGCTCTGGGGGCCAAGATATTATGGCGACAGGTGGAAAGGAAACCAGGATTGGCGCAGGTTGCGTTGTGGAAAAAATATAGCTTTGGAAGGCACCTTAGCATCCTGGAGAATTTCCAATCTAATTGTCAGGACTCCCAGATTCATCAGCTGTGTAAATGAGCTCTTCCACTGCTGTGCGACCACCTATATTGGATTCCAGGAAATGGAAAACGGACAAGACTGTGGGAGGACAGGATCATGGATGCAGAATCCATTGGGGAGGACCCTGAGTTTCTAGAGCTAAAAACTTGTATGATTGCAGGTGGTCGATGCATGATGTGGGACATTTCAGATTGGGATAAAATCAACTGGGCAGGATGGCAGAAAATAGAGATTCATGCCCATTTGGAGCAAGCATGGGCCAAATTCATGGAAGCGCTAGTTGGGAAAGGCCCCCTAAACGTAAGGAAAAAAGACAGGTTTGGGGTTCCTAGAAGGGATGCTACTCCACAAAAAAAGGCTACAAATGTCTTAAACCCATTCCCACTATCCCTTGCAACCCTGTGATTTGGAAAGGGGTCTGACAGGTTAAAAGAATTTCGAAGATTGATATTTTCATCTGGAAGCTGGGGCACAACAATATCCTCACAGTTGGAAATTTGAAGCGTCGCGGTCTCCATGGCTCCTCTTGGTTCCCGCTTTGTCAACAACAGGAGGAAAATATGGTTCACATCTTTCTTGAGTGTCACTACACCCGGGACATATGGAACGAAAATTTGTTGATTTGGAATAGTAGCCCCACCCTTCCATCCAACATCATGATTTTGTTGTCCTTTTGTAGAGACCTATTCCCTAAATCCTTCCCTGGGAGAGGCTTGCCTTTCGAGGGGTGGATTATTATCCCTAAGCTTATTTTCTGGAAGATTTGGCTTGAAAGAAACAATCAGATATTTCAAGAGAAGGCCCTTAACCAGAAGAAAATCGGTTTGAAAATAAAAATCCCATTCAAAGAAATAATGCAGGATAAGGTGAACCGGAAGCAGGTATGTAGCTTAAACCAGCAAGGCAGGGAATGGTGTGAGTAGCTGGGGCTAAATCTCCCCACAGGAGAAAATATGGAGAAAGGCAAAGAAGAATGGAAAATCAAGTTGGAGGATGAGGACTTTGACAAATGGAGAAGTAGCACATATATCCAAACTATGTTTTTTGATGGCACATCAAAGGGGAATCTAGGGAAGGCCGGAGGCGGAGGAATTATCCACTACCCTTCAGACCAAATCATTTCCCACTTTTCCTAGTGTTTGGGGCTTACCTCGAACAATCAAGCAGAAGCCATGGCTCTTCTTCAAGGCTTGAAATAGTTGCAAAAACATGGAATCAAGGAGGCTCGCATTATTGGAGACTCACAAAACCTCATTGGCCTGATTGTGACAAAATCAATCCCCAATGATCTCCTCTTGCAATAGTTGTTCGTGTAGGTTTTAACCCTGAACAAAAATTATCTACTCACAAATCTTATAACATAAGATAAACAATAGTGAGAGTATAAAACATAAAACAGATAAACACAGAGATTTTCCCCAGGATCCCAAATTGGGACGACCAGCTTGATTTTTTTTATTATATTCCTTTTAGTGTTACAACACATATATATACATACCGAAGCATACATAAACCCCAATCCATTAACCCTGGATTAGATCATAACCGTAGTTCCCTTGACCGGATCTACAAAATACCAGGGGCCGAAAACCATCGTACCCCAAAACGATGTGCAAAATCATGCAAAAAACATGGGTGGGTCCGCATATAAGTGGGACCGCATGCCAAACAAATATAAGGCAGCCCCCAGAACCCAACAGTGGGGGCTGCCTTGCCCCTCATGACCCCCCTGCTGCGCCCGTCGCAACGTACAATGCGTGGGGCTAGTCGTGGAAAGAATATAACACATACCCAACATTCTCCCACTTGTTGTTTTCTTTTCTTTCCATAGGGGGCCACAGGAGAGCTTAGTCATTGGGCCAATTCTTCAACACCCATTGTTTCTCTACACCAAGAGAACTTTTGAGTGCTCACAGACTTCGTCAATGCATCTGCAACATTCTTTAAAGTGTCCACCTTTACCAGCAACACCCTTTTAGCCTCAACCATATCTCTAACAAAGTGATATTGAACATCAATGTGCTTTGTCTTTGAATGATAAGCAGGGTTCTTAGCCAAGAAAATTGCACTTTGGCTATCACAGTCTATCCTTATAGCTTGTTGTACCAACCCCATACTTGAACACAATATTTGCAACCAAACTGCTTCCTTGCTTGCATGAGTGGCTGCTATGTATTCTGCCTCTGTAGTTGAAAGCGCCACTAGAGACTGTATTTTACTCATCCAACTGACTGCACCCCCAAATAGGCTAAACACATACCCACTTGTAGATCTTCTTTGGTCCAGATCTCCAGCCCGGTCTGCATCAACAAAACCACGAATGTCCAACATTCTTTCCAATCCTGGTCTTCCCTAGTAGCACAAGCCATAATCACTAGTGCCACGTAAATATCTAAAAACCCGCTTCACTACTGTCTAATGCTCCTTCCTTGGGTTTGAAATAAACCTGCTCAATACTCCCACTGCATGTGCAATGTCTAGTCTAGTACAGACCATTGCATACATCAGGCTACCCACTGCACTTGCATATGGAACATGGGATATATACTCCTCTTCTTCTTGTGTCTTGGGACACTGTTCAGCAGATAGCTTTACACCTACACGAATAGGAACATTCACCGGTTTACTATCTTGCATATTGAACCTTTGCAATATAGTCTCGACATACTTCCTCTGGTTTAACCAGAGCTTCCTCTTTGCCCGATTTCTCTTAATTTCCATGCCCAAAATATAGTTTGCAGCACCAAGATCCTTCATGTTGAATTTGGAGAACAGCTGGGTCTTCAAATCTTGGATAATTTCTTTGTCATTTCCAATCAACAACATATCATCCACTTACAAGACCAAATAAATAAACGGTCACCAATTAATTTAAAATAGACACAGTGATCCTCCTTGCTTCTGGTGAAGCCAAGTCCCCGTATATAGGTATCAAATTTCTAATACCACATCCTTGGTGACTGTTTTAACGCATACAGAGACTTATTCAACCTGCATACCAGTTTTTTCTTACCTTTCACCATAAAGCCTTCAGGTTGCTTCATGTAGATCTCATCTTCTAGATCCCCGTGAAGAAATGCTGTCTTCACATCCATATATTCTATCTCAAAATAAAATGCAGCAGCAACAGATAAAAGTAATCTAATAGAAGTAACCTTGGCAACAGGAGAAAAAATATCACCAAAATCAATTCCCGACACCTGGGAATAACCTTTGGCTACCAACCGAGCTTTGTATTTCTCCACCTTGCCTTCTACATTCATTTTCTTTTTAAACACCCATTTTCTCCCAATGGGCTTCCTTTCAGCTAGCAACTCCACCAGATCCCATGCATCGTTTTTGTGCAAGGATGCCATTTCATCAACCATGGCCTCCTTCCAGAGTTTTCCATCCTCTAAATCTACTGCCTCCCTGATAGTTCTGGGTTCATCATCAGTTATAGTTAAGGAAAAACCTGAACAGAAAGCATATGGACTATACCTTTCTGGTTGCCTTCTTTCCCGAACTGATCTTCTCAAAGCTGGAGTTTGTGGCTCTTCCTCTTCTGAGTCTTCTTCTGTTGTAGAGTCTAATTCATCCTCCTTTAGCTCAAACTCTATCTTCTTAGGTTCCTTTGGTAGGACTTCATGTTTAACAACATCTTTCATTTCTTTAAACACCACATCTCGGCTGTACACAACCTTCCTTGTTTCTGGGTTTTAAAGCTTGTAACCCTTTAAACCATCCTTATACCCAATAAAGATGCACCTTTCAGATTTATTATCCAACTTGGTCCTGTTCTCCT
The DNA here is from genome assembly GCA_034641835.2 of Pinus albicaulis. Taxonomy (NCBI): domain Eukaryota; kingdom Viridiplantae; phylum Streptophyta; class Pinopsida; order Pinales; family Pinaceae; genus Pinus; species Pinus albicaulis. Next base: position 1,195,885,655 of record CM076577.1, read on the forward strand.
TGGAACATGTACATATGCATCACATCTAAATACCCTTAGATGTGAAAGAGAGGATTTCTTACCAGTCCATACCTCATGTGGAGTCTTATCCTCTAACACTGATGAAGGTGATATGTTAACCAGATAGCATGCAGTCTCCACTGCCTCTGCCCAGAATTCTTGTCCTAACCTGGTACCACTGAGCATGCTTCTTGCCTTTTCCATCAATGTTCTATTTATTCTTTCTGCAACTCCATTTTGCTAAGGTGTGTATGGAGTAGTCTTCTGCCGTGCTATACCACACTTCCTACAGAACTCTTCAAATTCCTTCTTGCAGAACTCCCCACCATTATCTGTCCTCAACGCCTTTATCTTCTTCTCTGTCTAGTTTTCCACTAGAGCCTTAAATTCTTTAAATTTGTCAAAGACTTCATATTTCTTCCTCAAGAAATATATCCATGTATTCCTTGAGAAGTCATCTATGAATGAAACATAGTACACATACTTTCCCAGTGATGGAACTGACACAGGCCCAAACACATCACTGTGCACAAGTTCTAATATCTTGTTTGCCCTCTTAGCACTAGAAGGAAAACTCACCCGATTCTACTTCCCATATACACAATGTTCACAAAAATCGAAATCCAGAGAAAAATTAGACATACCTTCTACCATACCATCTCTATGCAGTATCCGAAGGCCCTTTTCTCCAATATGTCCAAGCCTTTGATGCCATAGCATGGTCTTTTCTCCAGAGACAGCTAGGCTTTCCGTCCCACTTTCAGGAACCACAGAACTGTTACACCCATCAATAACAGTACTACCTTGTAGCTTGTACAGAGTTCCAGTCTGAACTCCCCGCATTAATACCAATGCTCCCCGAACCATCTTGCAGGCATCTTTCTCGAACACTGTTTTTACACCTGCATCATCCATCTTGCTTACAGAAATCAGATTTCTGGCCAATGCAGGAATATGCAGAACACCAGGAAGTGTTCTAATCCTTCCACCTTGCAGCTTCAGCGTGACCTTTCCACGTCCGACGATTTTGGCCTTCCTATCATCCCCTAGGAAGACATCACCGTCATATTTTTCATACTCGCAGAACCACTCCCTATGGGGAGTGAAGTGAAAGGATGCACCTGAGTCAATCAACCATGACTCATGATCTACATGTGTATTTGAAGAAGAAGCCAAATACACATCCCCACCTTCATCTGAGGTGGTTTTTGCCTCTGCATAAGGAGCATCATCAGATCCCTTTCCTTTCTCAGGAGCTTTAGATCTGCAGTCCTTTTTGTAGTGCCCCTCCTTTCCGCATTTCCAGCATACCTTTACAAACTTTCCAGGAGATTTAGATCTCCCTCTAGATTTGGATCTCCCACTCGAAACCTTATTCTTGTTTCTGTTTTGGGACCTTCCTCGTACAGATAAGGCATCTCCATTCCGGCCCTCCATATTTCTCCGTCTCATTTCCTCCGACAACAAGGCTGAGACAATGTCATCAAAATTCAAGGTAGTTGTATTGCTACCTATTGCAATAACCAGACTGTCCCACGAGTCTGGTAGAGAACACAACAAACTGATGCACTTATCTTCATATGATATTTTAATATCAACAGATGACAGCTGACTTACCACAGTATTGAAGGCATTCAGATGCTCTGTCACCGAGTCTCCATCCTTCATCCTCAGGTTATACATCTTTTTCCGCACGAACAACTTATTCACCAGAGACTTATATTGATACAAACCAAGTTTTTCCCACAAATTCTTTGCCGTAGCTTCCCCGGATACATTCAAAAATACTAAATCTGAGACACACAATTGTATTGTGCTCTTAGCCTTCCGATCCAGTTTCTTCCAGTCTTCATCTGACATTGTCGTTGGTTTAGTACCCAGATCTACCGCGATCCACTGATCTTTATCCACCAGCAGATCCTCCATCTTGACCTTCCACAACTCAAAACTTTGACCATTAAATTTCTCGATCTCTATCTTTCCGTCGCTCGCCATCTTCTTTCACCGCAAGAATCGATCCTGCAGATCTCCCACGGAACAGGGTCTACCTCAGGCCTGAGCCAAAAACCCTCAGCAGCAAAGGCGTCCCCTTGAAGTCAAAACAACTCTGATACCAAATGTAGGTTTTAACCCTGAACAGAAATTATCTACTCATGAATCTTATAACAGAAGATAAACAATAGCGAGAGTATAAAACATAAAACAGATAAACACAGAGATTTTCCCCTGGATCCCAAATCGGGACGACCAGCTTGATTTTTTTTATTATATTCCTTTTAGTGTTACAATACATATATATACATGCCGAAGCATACATAAACCCCAATCCATTAACCCTGGATTAGAACATAACCGTAGTTCCCTTGACCGGATCTACAAAATACCAGGGGCCGAAAACCATCGTACCCCAAAACCATGTGCAAAATCATGCACAAAACATGGGTGGGTCCACATATAAGTGGGACCGCATACCAAACAAATTTTCGCTGGGGCGCTGCCCCGGACCCCAACAGTGGGGGCTGCCTCGCCCCTCGTGACCCCCCTGCTGCGCCCGGCGCAACATACAACGCGTGGGGATAGTAGTGGAAAGAATATAACACATACCCAACAGTTCGATTGTATTAATAAACTGATCATGTCTTTTGACAGACTTCAGTTCTTTCATGGCCTTCAGAATAATAATACATAAGCAGACCTTGAGGCCAACATCGTTGTTTCTTTACATGCATGATCTCTCCTCTGCGATGAGGGGGATTCATGGAACCCTCTACCTTAACTAGCCTCTCTCCCTGTCATGTATTTTTGTCTCTTGCTACAACAATTTGTTTGTATTAGAAGGTATTCTAGTCAATGGGAAATTTCTAGATTGAATGCAAGAAGCAGAGTAGATGAACTTTGCTAGTTCAGACACCCCCCTAGACTATGTGTCTTCAGATGTAAAACCACTGAGCATAAGCCTCATAATTTTTGAAGCAATATTAACATACTCGTTTCTGTAAAAAAAAAAAAAATTATGAGTTTCCAACTTAATATTAGTTTTACTACAATTTACACATGAAATTATGTTTCATCACTTCAAAACATTCTCGTTGTGTTGTCAAGGCATTACAAGTTAATTCACCAACTTTGAAGACTTGATCACTAGTCTTTATATGTGTGTCTTATGCGAGATATTGACTCTAAGGGTATCACCATACCAACTCTCCTCTCTTTGCATCTGTCGCTCCAATGCTATTTCTCTCCTCTTTTTTCAATTCCTGATTCTTACCATCAATACTGATTTCATTTTCTGAAAACAAACAAAGATACAATGCATTGTAAGACATGAAAGACAATGAACACTAGAATATAAACTAAATTAGACTATAAATAGTTTATACGATATATACCCAACATCAACAATGTCAAAGAAATTTTCCTTCAGCATCAATTTCTAAAAAAAATGTCACACATTATTACTTCCCATTTCTCAACATGCTACATATGATAAATTCAAAGTCACATAAAACCAAGAGCAAACCCTTTTCTAACCAAAAAAAACAAACAAACAGTGTCTCTAATAAAACTTCATTATAATATTAGCAAATGAAAATAGAGTGGACCATTTATGTTGTTTCAATTTGCCTATTTTTGTTATGAAAGTGTGTGAGGGAAGTTGTAAATGTGAAAAAAACTATGTTGACCTAATTTGTAGACTTCTTCAAAATGATGTGAATGATGCCGTTTTCAGATGTGGTAAATCTCATAATAAGAAATGGCATGTATTCTAATAAATTACATTGAAATTACTACCATGGGCCTCCATGGGTTATAGGTCTCAGTATGTTAATCTTGATGATGAAAGAGAGATGGAAATGATAAGTATATGTGGTCCTAATTTATATGGTGGATATCGTCAAACCAAGGTCATCATCTCAATGAACCTAGGTTTTGACATGGTAAACCTAGATCTGGTCTTTACCCAATTTCATTCCATCATACTTTGTCAATACTCAAGAGGACATAATGGTCCTTCAGCTTATAACAAGGTCTCTTTTGAGGTTATAGATAAATATTATCCAAACAAAATGGATTTTTGGGCTCCAAGAGATATGAATAATTTAAATGATAACAATTACACACACACACACACACACACACACACACATATATATATATATATATATATATATATATATATATATATATATATATATATATATATCTATATATATATATATATATATATATATATATATATATTCCCAAGATTCAAATGTAGGGATACATTTTGTGGATTTTACTAATAGATAGAATGAGAGAAATAATCCATGAGGAGAATCTACTGATCATTGTGATTAGGGAAATACTTGGACATAATAAGGCTATTTTGGTTCAAATCAAATATGGTGTTGATTCTTGTAGCTCCACAGTTGTTGATGGTTTTTAAGGTAGGAATTTTAGTTCTTCAAGGGTGGGGTCCTTCAGCATAATTTCATCTGCCTTGGTCCTATCATCCAAAAGAAAAACATAATCAACAAAGAGTAGATATGTCAAGTTTAGGGAAATTCCTATTTGTATAGTTGTCAAGCTTATAGTTCTTTTTTACTCTGTTTTAACTCAATTGAGACCAACTACTCTACAGTAAAAAATATCAGAGGAGCCATTAGTCATACCTACCCATGGACTCTGTTGGACACCTAATCCTCTATGGGTAGGTGTGGAAGGCGAACAGTCAAAGAGTTGTCCAAGTGACCTTGGAATGTGGATTCCAAGAGTCACGCCAATGTAATATAAATGCACATCTATGGTTAATAAAAGATATATCATGCTTACCTTTCTCCTTGTGTGTGTTAACCATGCCATTTTTTAACATGGTATCAGAGTGTAGGTCAGGTCTGGGCATTTTCAGATTCTGTCATCTCCTTTCCAGAACTTGACAGTTATTTCTCTGTTTGGCCTGTCAGCTATATCCCTCCACCTAGGTGCTCTTTTGATTCTTCAAACAAAAAAAAATGCATTCCACCAAATCCTACTATTTTCGGTCACTATCCTCTGTTCGTTGTCCCTTTGCATCGATTTTTGAAGCATTAGATTGGAGCATCATAAAACTCCTGCTCTACAAAGGTTGAATGTTCTCTCTGGTTCATATGCATTTAAGGGAGCAACTTATGTCTCATTCTATGCGTTGAAATTTTTTTATGGATAGCTTGTGTTTCATATGGATATGAAAACATATGCACTGGTGACTTACATACGTGGGTTTGTTAAAGCATTGTGTTGGTAACTCCTGCATATTGTTGTTGATGCATTATGGTTCATGTATGTTATGATGCATTGAAACTTGGCATGTATTGAACCCTTAATGTATGTTGCATTGATTTCATTGTGTGCTCTCCACTCTCCTTAGTCTGGCGCAGAACAAAAAAAGATGTAGTTACTGCTGCTGTGCTATAATTGAATTCTTGAAACATGGTTTGAATAGAAAGGGAGTTATTAAAAAATGACTCCAGCTCACATACCTCTCTTTCACACCACTACATATCTCTCGATTAACATCGTCAACATTCCGTAATACCACTCGACTGCCATGGTGGTGGAGAATGAAGGTTGACTGTAGATGGTCCTCCCTTCACTCCATGGTTAACAGTTGATACCACTATCCACGTGGTGTATACTAATACATTTCCATACATCGGCCTCTTGACCCTCCACAACACCTATGATGTAACTCCCTCTCTAATACATCATTGCACTAGCTACACAAAATCACCACGCTTCCTACAGTACCTCTCGAGGCTCCTCTCTAGTGCACACAGCCATAGACCCTTGAATCCTCATGGTATTCATCTCCTGGGTGAAAACCATACGCAACCTCCTCTTTATAGCATTGTCCATGGACTAACATTACCGTATCAGTCACTCCCTTCCTCCAGAGCTGCTAATATAACCCGACTCCTCAGCTTCTCGACACAACGGCCTTGGATCTCATGGCTTGGCGCATTACCGTGCTTGCTCACTCCAAACACTATCTTACACATGGCACATAGTCATACACACCAACACATGCTACATGACAGCACATAATATCCCTCGTCCCTCTGCGCACACGCAGTCACTAGTGTGAGGAGGAATGTAACCCAGACTTCTCCTCCAACTACAGTCTTTAATTGCCTCAGTTCTATGATCCTCTCACAGCAGTCTGAGCAACGTTATAAAGTGGTGGATAGTGCATCTATGAATGTAATTTTTGATGCCGGAAGGTGGAGATGACACCATATTTGGGGAGAGAGAGAGTGGACTTTGAACCAAGGGAAGGCTATGAGGTAATAGCAGCAGCCAACAAGATTTTAGTTTGGCTGTAGTGTATGCTTTATCCAAGTTAAACAAGGTGGTATCGATCCTGAGCAGAAAAGGCCATGCACGGGTTAGAAGGGGTCCTCGTAAAAATCATTTGATACTTGTGGGCAACAATGTGAAAATTTACTTCAGAAGTTACTCCACAGTTACTTGGTTAGTCAATTTTCTATGTTGATTTTTATATTGTAGATGGCTATACATTGAGATTTTTGCAATTCTTGGTGGTGCGTATTGAATGGTATCCTGTGCGTATTCTTTAAATCCAATTATGGTGTGTGTACATTTCAGTGCATGGTGAAATTTCACTCTTCTGAGTGCTACAAAGAGATATTGGCATTGTCATAAATGTGCCATCAGAATGCATGAGCATAAGTTCCTTATAAATGATACATATGTCCATTATTTTCCTCTCACTGTCTATGAAGGAGAGTTAAACAATCCGAATTATGGGCATTATTCCTTAAAGGAGTCAAATGGTAAATTTCTTGGAAAAATATTGGTTCAAAACAGGGAGTCAAATATTAGAGTTTATGTCATTGATTGCTTGTTCTGGATCAAAGAACAAGTTTCTTATTGTACATTTTGGACGAGTTGCTTGAAACAAGCTCTATTTTCATTACTATTGCAGGTCCCTTTATCATCTCAACATTTATTTTCCTTGCAAACGTTTGTGAAGATTGATGTAAAAAAGAATCGAGTTGAGTCTTTGAAGTCAATGTTGTTTTTGCAAGCATCTTGATTATTTAAGGCCAATTTTCACCTCAACTCGTACTAAAATAAGCTTCTAGAATCAACGATGGTGTATTTCTAGGCCTTTATTTATTGCTAAGACAATGGATAAAATTACTAAGTTATTAAATTTTCTAGATACTCTCATACTCTCCATTTTTGAATATTAAGACAATGTCAAAAGAAACAAGACCACTTTTGTTGACATTCAAACATGTCTACAAGATGCTCAAGAAAAGATCGAGTTTCTACAGCTCGAATCTTAATTCCAGAAAGAATAGATACAACATAATATACATCATTCTGAATCTATTTTTGTTCAGAACACTGATCAACAACAAGATATTGGTTAGATCACTGAGCCCAGTACAAGAGCAGATTTTTATGCAGATGCAGAAGCTCACGCTTCACCTCCCAAGGCCATCATCAGACCTTGGGAAGAGCTTGTCCATAACAAGCACAGAATAAGGCTTGGATATGACAAGGAGTTGTCCTTTCATATTCCGGACTACTCCAAGCCCATAAAATTTCAGAGTGTTGGATTTCTTTATGACAATTCACCTTCAGCTGTTCCGGATTATGCTCCTCTTCCACAAAAGCAACAATTTTTTTTAAAATGAAAACACTATGATCGATTTTTCCATATGAAATATCATTGTTTCAATCTTCAACCATGCAAGCACTATGGTCGACACACTCATTCTTCACATGGATGCTTAAGAAACAAGCCTCCCACAAGAATAAAGATTCGTCTTGGATGGATCGCTTCTTGGAAATGGGCATCAACAACCAAGAAGATGTTTACATCATATGTTAGAACTTGTTCTAGAATATTGAACAATATTTCAGTTGAGTTTTCATCATCATCTCACCTTGTACCTAAAAGGGGGGGAAATGGTGGTCATCTACAAGCTTCGAAGCCACATCAAGCGAGCCTGAGTCACAACAGTTCAAGCAAGCCTGAACCACAATCTGTCATTCCAGATTTAGAGTTGTAGCCAGAGACACAGATGCCCATGAGCATGCCTTTGGTTGGTGGTCAGCCTTAAACCATATTTGCGAGGTTGATATTCTTCCTCTTCAAATAATTCAGGACACTTCCTCTAGTAGAAGAATTCAACTTCTTGCCAGTTTTGGTAGAGTTCCAGAAAATGCATCAAGCATTCAAGAGTTGGTGATCATCCTTAAACCATCACAGGTTGTAGACCTCCCTTATTTTAGGCTGAAGGTCTCCCTCTTCAAAATATGAGGAGCACTTCCTCTAGCAGAAGACCTCAGCTTCTTGCCAGATTTGGAAGAGTTCCAAGAAATGCACTGAGCGTTCCAGTGTTGGTGGTCATCCTTAAACCACCTCTTTATGCCAACATTTCAGAGAGCTCATTCAACCTAAGTTTTTTCATGCATACTTTGCATATTTTTATTATAGCTCTCTTCTTGGACTCACACATACCCCTTTGGATTAAGGGGGGGAATGTTGGACACCTAATCCTCTATGGGTAGGTGTGGAAGGTGAACAATCAAAAAGTTTTCCAAGAGACCTTAGAATGTGGAATCCAAGAGTCATGCTAATGTAATATAAATTCACATCTATGGTTAATAAAAGATATCTCATGCGTATATTTCTCCTTGTGTGTGTTCACCATGCCATTGTTTAATAGTCTCTTGTAGGCATGATAGAAGAATAAGCTGAGCCATTAATTAGAATTGCAATGATATTGAGGAAAGATAGTTCATTATATAGTTAACCAATTGCACATTGAACCCTATATGGATGAGTAGCCCTAAATAAAGCCATTTTTCTCTATCATATTCCTTGGAAAGAAAAACTCACTAACATTGCTTTTAATTTTTTGGTTTGATGTTATAAATTCCTTCTTTGGCTACTCCTATTCCATAATGGATTTTTTTCCCAGGAAGGATGAAATTTTTTTCTAATGACATGGAATTAGCTTAGTGGATTTTGACCCTACATGCAATAATTTTTGCAATGATTCTGTAGATGCAATTACATAGTGATATGGGTTTGAAATCATCTCATTCTTGTCTATTTTTTTGGATTAAATCCTGAAATGTTGAATTGAAAGCTCCCAAATCCTGCTTGTGTATTTTAATTTGTCAGCAAATCTTAGTTGGTTTGTTTGAATGAAGTCATAGAACCCCTAAAAGAATTCTATTGTCCTACGAAATGACTGAGGGTTCTTATACTTTTGGAAAAAATGCAATTTTTTTTGTAATTCTTCCTTTGATATTTGATCCATCAATGCCTCATTACCCACCTCACCTACAGAACTGGGAAAATATGAAGTCATATTTAACTATCTCTCTTAAATTTATTCGATCATCCTCTTTATAAATTCCCTCAAAATGGTCCATTGATGAGAAAATTGCTCCTCAAGATAAGACACCTTCTCATGAGGAAAATTTCACTGATAAACAACATCTTGAGGCAATTTTTCATTACAATTATGAGATGTTGAAGAGAGAAAAGATATGCTATTTAGTAAAGGCTATGCATGAATGCTAGTGATTTGGTACAAGGAAAGACATGGGCAATGAGGGAATTGTGGATATTCCCTACAACTCTTTTCCCAAATGTGACATGTGAGGATGTATGCTTATTAAACAACTATATTTGAGAACATGCACCATTTCTAAGGCAAGACTATTTTGGGTGTAGTTGTAGGAGGTTTGATGTAGGCTCCTGCACCTTCCCAACAACCCACCTGCTTACCTATGACTATGATATATGCGCTTCCACGCTTGTCAACTACAGTTGCTCCAATTCTCAGTCAGATTGTGCCTGACAGCCCATCACTGCGGCTTCAACTAAGCTACATGACCACGTGTGGTGGCTATTGAACCTCCATTGACACAGGTCTAGATAGCTCTGATAGCACTCCTTCATCCACAAACTATGCTGAAAATTTCCTTTCTATCGATAATTTGTGTGTTTCTTCCCTCGCAATTTCTCAGTGGTTGAGTGGTGTCGACTAGTCTAGCCCATGTTGCTTTCTTCTTAGTGAGTTTCCACCTTATGCTTCTTGTGGTTTTGTTTTTTTCGAGTGTAGGCTTGCATGCATGCCATAATTATTCCACCAACGACTGTCAACCATACCTTCCCACCTCTCCTAGAAAACAACACTCAAAAATACGTGCTTCTTCGAGGTAATACTGGTAAATCCTTTTCTACCAACTGCAATGTCATCCACCCCTTCTTCGCGCAATTTTATTTTCTTATTGGCAGTAGGGTTTGACCCTTTTTTCAACCACTCTGGTTTTTCCATGACTAACACAGCCTTTTCACTTATGGATAATTTATTCAACCCCTATACAACATATACACTAATATATATGACCCTTTCTCAATCCTTTAAAAAAACAAACAATTGCTTCAGGGCACTATACGACTGATTTACTTCGGTCTTAAAAAAATTGCTTTTGCACAATCACAATCAAAAAAATTTGGAACGAACGAGTTGGGAATGTCATATATGTTTATATATAAATAAATTTATAAATAAGTTAATAACACATTATCTTGCAAGAAAAAGGGGAATAAAACCCATAGATGAAAAAAGTAGTTTCCTATTAGTCAGTGCAAAGCTTAATAATGCGCAACACATGGCATGGTTGTTCGAGCATATAAAATAGGATAGGTTACAAAGCTAATAGGTTTTGTAACATTAATATTTCAGAGCCTTCTGTTTACTTCATTTATATCTCTACAAGAAGCTCCTTTAAGCAAATAATGTATTACTAACTATCTAATGGTAGAGACCATTTTATTCCATCAAAACTCATGTAAAGGATGGAAAGACAAATGTGTACAGGAAAAAAGTTGATTATAATATTTTTACGAATATTTGGCCAAAGAAGGAGCTAAAAAGTAACCAACCATTCACTTGTCAACATGAGAGATCACAAATAAACCACAAAATTGATCAGACATTAAAATTGTGAACATACTACCTTGAAAATTTCTTCTTGAGAAATACCTAAAAATCCCCTCATTTCTTTGGCATGAAGCTTTCTAAATGAAATCTTGATTTGTTGTACAAAGTAGATAATAAAAAATCCCCCTTTAGTCCCTTAATATCTTCCAAACAGTTCCAAGAACTTATATTGCATGACCATTTTCTAATAAACTTTGTGGCTCTGTAAATCCATCCTTGATTGCCCTTGCTATATCTTGAATAAAGAATATCCATTCAACAGCCAGTTTTTCCAGAATACTACCAAGGAACTCAAGAGCCTTGGGCACATCAATAGTAGAATCCTCCAATCAAAATAGTACAGTCTCCAACCTAGAAACATCAAAATTATATATAGTTATAATTCATAATTGCACATGACCATAGACTATAGCAGTCTTGAAATAAATTCAAACTTGAATAAGAACAAACACAAAATTTCAAACTACCCTTTAGTAAGTTGTCCCTGATATAGCAAGAAAGGCTCAGACTTGCATAAATGTGTATGTGGATTCCCCAGAAGATCAATTTCAACACATTTCTTGACAAAATAATCTAATATCCAAAGTGAAACCATATTTGAATGGAAAAATGGTGCTTTAAGGTCATCTACATGAAAAGCTACCTCCTTCAAATCTCTCACACTAGATGGTATGCCATGCAAAATTAAGAAAAACTCAGGGAAACTTGTCGACTTCTCTAAAAGAAATAATGAAAATGCATGGAAGATTTGTAAAGGAATGCACCTATAATATTCTTTGATTTCCATTTTAGCCTTTTTCCTAAGTTGAACCTCAGTGAGTCGTGAACTCAAAGTTCTTTGAGAAGAATGTTCTTGCAGTTGAAATTTAACATTTGCAGTCTTCCCACCTCTATGACCTGATGATTATGAATTCTTAAACTCTCTTATGTAATTATCTGCTAGGTCCCTATATTACTAGTGTAGTCCCTTATTGTTGTTAGTGTAGCCCCCTTATTGTTATTTTTGTACCCCTATAACCCCAATATTGTTATTATTGTGCCCTTACATTATTATTGTTAGGTCGGCTAGGATTATATTATAACCCCATGGTCTCCTATATATAGAAGGTGGTTTTGTCATTTGTATCATCCAAGAATTGTTCATTTATGTAATGTAAAGGAGGTTTCCCCCTCGAAATGGCTTATTTCTAAGGCATTGATCTCTCTTTTCTTCTATTTTGGATTTGGTTTCATAAAATTTAGTATCAGAGCTTTGGATTCTAGGTTTTGCTACTCCAAACAGGTCATCGTGGAATTTTAACTATAACATGGATGACATGGAAGCTAAGATCGATGAAAAAATGGAAAATATGAAGAATGATCTAAAAGCAGACATGGCAGGTTTGACAAAGTTGATACAAGAAAGGTTTCCTAATGACAAAAAGATAACAGAGGAAACTCATGATGAGAACAAAATAAATGTTAATCATGATTTCACAAACTCTAATGTTGGATGGAATACCCACCATATTCCAAAGATCGATATGAGGAAGTTTGATGGCAAGGATCCTGTAATATAGATACTACAGATGGAGCAATACATTGATCTCAATAATGTGCAAAACACACAAAAGGTACGCATTGCAACATTATATTTAGAACAAAATACATTTTTATGGTTTCGATGGCTTTTCTCTCATAAAAAAAGTGTCACTTGGTTAAATTTTATGGAGGAAATGATAGCACATTATGAGGATACAAAGAGTAACACTTTTTTTAGCCAATTGATAAATCTCAAACAAAAGGGTTCAGTGGTGGAGCATATTGAGGACCTCCAAAATTGAATATAATGGTAAATGATATTCCAAAGGAACACATGATTGATGTCTTCGTAGGGAATTTAAAGGATAACATCCAACATGAGGTTTACATTTGGGAACCTGATTCATTGGAGAAGGCATTCAGGTTGGCAAGAAAAATTGAATGTAAAATTATGGCGACAAGGAAGCCTAACACTCACATATATAAAGATGGAAGTGTTGCTACTCCTAGACTTCCACAACCTGCAAGGTTGACACCACAATAATTGGAAGAAAAAAGACCAAAAGGGATTTGCTACAGTTGTGATAGAAAATAAACTAATGGTCATAAGTTTGCTGAGAAGAAATTATTTTACATAGATTGTGAAGAGGAAGAAAATGAAGAAGAATCATCAAAAGAAGAGGATATACACCAGGAACCAACTACAGAAGAAGAAGAAATGAGTCTGACCATATGATGTAATGCATTGGCAGGAATTACCACTCCTCAAAATCTCAAGATAGAAGGACATATCAAGAAGAAAAAGTTAATCATGTTGATTGATTCGGGTAGTACCCATAATTTTATTCATTGTAAGGTAGCCAAGGAATTGAATTGTTTCCTATACCCAGCACCAGAATGTCAAGTGATGGTTGCAAAAGGAGGAACTATAAATTGCTCTAGAAATTTTCATAATATCAAGCTAACCATGGGGGAATATGTATTGAATAGTCCAATTCTTTCCATTCCAATGGGAGGTGTTGATGTTGTACTAGGAGTACAGTGGTTACAATCTTTGAGGAGGGTAGCTTTTAATTTTCAAGAAATTTTCTTGAATTTATTTTTGGAAGGAAAGGAAGTTGAATTACGAGGTATCACAGGGAAGCTGGGAAAGATAATAAGCTCTAATTTCATGACAAAGCTTCTGAAGAAAGAACAACGAGGTGTAATTGCACAATTATGCTCACTAGAAGTTCCTACATCAAAATCATCTATTTCTCTAGATCTCCAAAAAGTATTGGACAATAATTCCAAGGTGTTTGAAACTCCCAAAGGAATCCCACCTATTCCTGATCATGATCATGCTATTCATTTGATTCCAGGAAGTGTTCCTCCAAGCATCAAGCCTTATAGATATCCTTATGTCCAAAAGAGCGAAAGTGAACGTATGATTGTAGAAATGTTATAGGTTGGTATAATTCAACCTAGTCAAAGTTCTTTCTCTGCTCCAGTAGTATTGGTGCACAAAGGATGGATCATGGCGCATGTGTCTCGAATATAAGGAGCTCACTAAGCTCACTATTAAAGACAAATTTCCCATTCATGTGATTGATGAATTATTGGATGAATTACATGGAGCAATTTATTTTACCAAATTAGATCTTCATTCAGGATATCATCAAAATAGAATGAAGACTGAAGATATTCCAAAAAAAACATTTCGAACACATGAGGGTCATTATGAATTTTTGGTCATGCATTTTGGCCTTACCAATGCACCTCCTACATTTAAAGGGTTGATGAATTCCATTTTCAAACCCTTCCTTATAAAATTTGTGATAGTATTTTTTGATGATATACTAATCTACAGCAGGTCTTGGAAGGATCATGTTTAACATGTTGACAGGGTGCTCAAACTATTGGAGGAGAAAAAATTATATGCAAAAACATCCAAATGTTTCTTTGGAGTACAAGAGGTGGAATATCTGGGTCATATTGTATCTCAAGAGGGTGTTAAGGTAGACCCTAACAAAATTAAAGTCATTAAGGAATGGAATGTCCCCACAACCATAAAGCAGTTGCGAGGATTTCTCAGGTTAACAGGGTATTATCGCAAGTTTTTTAATAATTATGGGAGAATAGAAGCACATATAACAACATTATTGAAGAAAGATGCATTTTCATGGAATCCTGAAGCAACTAAATCCTTTGAACATCTTAAAGAGGAAATGTGCCTAACACCAGTCTTAGCTACACCAGACTTCACAAAAACCTTTATTGTGGAATGTGATTCCTCGGGAAATGGAATTGGTGTTGTTTTAATGCAAGAGGGAAGACCCATTGCTTTTTAAAGTCGTCCAATCAAAGGAAATTACTTGCAGAAAGATATTTATGAAAAGGAAATGTTGGAGATACTACATGCACTAAATAAATGGCGACCTTACCTAATGGGAAGACACTTCAAGGTAAATACCGATCATGATAGAGTCTTAAACACTTTTTGGAACAAATACTATCTTCAGAAGCGCAACAAAAATGGGTCACAAAGATGTTGGGTTATGACTTTGAAATCATCTACAAAAAAGGAAAGCTAAATGTTGTTGCAAATGCACTCTCAAGAAAGAATGAAGAGGTGGAAGCATTGCTTTGTGCCATTTCTATTATCTAACCAGATTCGATAACTGAAGCAAGGGATGAATGGAAGAAGGATGAAGAAGTGTGGACACTGATTAAAAAGTTGCAGCAAGATCCTAGTACATCTGATACATTTAGTTGGAAAAATGATTCCTTATGGTACAAATATCGCTTATATCTTTGTAAGAATTCCCATCTAAAACAAAAGATTATTTTGGAATTGCACACTTCTTCTTTAGGAGGACACTTGGGTTTTTTCAAAACTTACCACAGGGTGAAGAAATATTTTTTTTGGGATGGCCTTAAATCTGATATTCAAAAGTTTGTGGCTGAATGTTTGGTTTTCCAGCAAAATAAAGTTGAGACAATTAAGACCCCAGGTATTCTAGAGCCTTTATCCAGTCAAAGTCAATGTTGGGAGGAGATTTCAATGGATTTTATCAGAGGTTTACCTAATTCCGAATGAAAGGGTGTCATCATGGTGATAGTTTACAGACTTACCAAGTATGCACACTTTTGTGCATTATCTCATCCATTTAAAGCAAGTACAATTGCTACTAAATTTATGGAAACAAGTCAAAAGCTACATGGATACCCAAAGATTATTGTATGCGACAGAGATCTCATTTTTACTGGAAATTTTTGGACGAAATTATTTTCTTGTTTGGGTACTCAACTAGCTCATAGCTCATCTTATCATCCTCAATTTGATGGTAAAACTGAGATAGTGAATAAATTTTTGGAAGGATATCTTCATTGTTTTGGTTCTGATAAACAAACACAATGGGTCAAGTGGTTATCTCTCGCTAAATGGTGGTATAAAACTTCCTTCCATGCTGCAGCAAAAATGACCCCATTTATGGCACTTTATAGATATCATCCACTGTCCATCACATCATCTTTAAGAGAAAATTCTAAGGTTCAAGATGTGGAATATCACATCAAGCATCAACAAGAATTTCTCAAACTCTTAAAGGATAACCTAAATTTGGCACAAAATCGAATGAAACAGCGGGTAGATCAACATCACAGCGAGAGAAGTTTTTATGTAGGAGACTATGTATTTTTACAATTACAATCATACAAACAAATGTCCCTCAAGAAAGCTAAGAAGGATAATAAATTATCGCCAAAGTACTATGGTACTTACAAGGTGTTGCAAAATATTGGTACTATGGCATTCAAATTGGTGCTTCCAGCTTCTTCACGAGTGCGTCCAGTTTTCCATGTTTCATGCTTAAAGAAGGTTATAGGTGAAAAACTTCCAGTTCAAACAATATTGCCAGAACTTGATGTGTAAGGAAAAATCATATTGGAACTTGAAGTAGTCATGGAAACAATAACTTGACACCTATGAAATCGATCAATTTCATAGTATCTCATCATGTGGAAGAACTTACCCACTGAATATTCTACATGGAAGGATGAGAATTTTATATAGAAGCACCCAGAGCTACTCAAGCGTTGAGGACAACACTTTTTTGAAGGAGAGGAGCACGTTAGGTCCCTATATTACTAGTGTATTCCCTTATCGTTGTTAGTGTAACCACCTTATTGTTATTGTTGTACCCATGTAACACGAATATTATTATTATTGAGCCCTTAACACATATTTCATTAAATTTGGAAGTTTTCCGTCGATCTAGAATTTAGAAATTTTAACTAGATTGACTTTTTTCAAAATGTGGAATTATAAAATCACTTAGTTTACTAATTTTAATGTAGATATTCACCATGTTTTGTGAAAAATTTATCATGGTAAACTATATAAAACAAATTTATATAAACTTGCAAAAGAAAATATTTCACATCTTAATCTTGGATTCCTTACATTATCTCTTTTAAGACTTTTTAGGGTTTGTACTAAAAGCTAAGTTTGTTAAAGTTATCTTAAGAAAATAATGTTGTGTATGTTACTATTATTAACTTTATGAAAATAATGTTGTGTATGTTACTATTATTAAATTTATGAAAATAATGTTGTGTATGTTATTATTATTAACCCATTTAATTATAATATGATATAGTAAATGTCATGTATGTGTTAAGTTACGATTATTACTAAGACAAGGTTGGCACAATTTAAAAGTCTATCGCCTTTGCAACACTTGTAATATGGTTGAAGATGAAAAACCCTCTTAGATCAACTAGTTTATACTCATATTGTATTTAAATTTCAAAATATTTGTGGCGCTACCAACCTTCTTGATCTTTTAACTAAACAAAATTATGATGATCTTGAAACACTTATTTTAATGTTTTTTGAGAATAACAATAAAATTCTAAAGAATTTTGAGTAATATCTTTATGGCTTCTTATATACCATATTTGGTCTTAGTGAATGATAATCATCATTCTGGCCATCATCATTACATACTTTTGTAGGAGGTTTGAACCATTTTAGAGTTGACAGGAGAAAAAAAAAGTTACGATTAATTTAAATGTTGAATGAGTAGTAGTATAATTTATTTGTTATTTATTATTTGTACTTTTGTGTTAAAAAATAAGTTAATTGAGACTTAATTGATGAATAATCGATTAATATGCAAGATATATTAAGTATAAAGGTATTTAATGAAAAATTATCACAGTAATGTGTCCAATATATACCAGCATAGATCCATGTTAAATACTGATTTAACATGAGCCTAGAGGGATTAAATGTTGAATGAGAGTAGTAGTATAATTTATTTATTATTTATTATTTGTACTTTTTTGTTAAAAACTAAGTTAATTGAGACTTAATGAATAATATATTAATATTCAAGATATATATTAAGTATAAAGTTATTTAATGACAAATTATCAGATTTAATTTCAACCTAGAGGGATCAAATTTCTTCACGTGCAAACATTTTTATAGTGCAAAATATAATGTGTTACTTTTCATTGTTTAATTTGTATTTTTGAATGCTAAATAGAGTATATATAATACCAAACAAAAAATTTAACCATAAATACTTAATTTTTTTTCTATATATAGTTATATATGAAGTTGATATCAACATAAATTAGTTAACATAGATCTTCAAATAGTTTATTTGAATCTCTAGCTGAAATATTTTTGAAAAGTAAAAGATTTAAACATCTGATTCACATATTTTTTTTTTACTTCTAATTACTTTACAACATATTCATTTTTTCTTTAATTATAGTAAAAAAGATTTAAACATTTGATTCACACATTTTTTTTACTTCTAATTACTTTACAAAATATTCATTATTTCTTTAATTATAGTGGAATGTACACATCCCCTCATACTAGGTTGTAGAATGAGCCTCGCCTCTCAACTCAGTTACTAATCATTTTAATTATCAAAATCAATCATGAATTAGAATAGTAACAAAGTTATACAATTTGATTATTTTCAAATACAAGAGGAAAGAAAGAAAATTGACTAAACTATTTATTACAAATGTTTAGTTTTTATCCGTGGAGTGTTTAAGGATATTATATTGAAAAGAACATATTGACATTCATCTAAAACTTAGATTACTTACATTATTTATATTATCATTAATATTTATATTTATGTATTAAATTTGACTCGTGAACAATAGATTTTGTAAAAATATTCTTACCTATAAAGTTATTTAACAATATATTAATATTGTGTTTCTTACTATTATTAACCATTTTAAATTGACACTAACTACTTTTCCTATGTTGAGTACAAATTTATTATACTAGTACAATGTTGTCACCACTTCAAAATCTATAAGAGGAAATATTTTATAAATCTAGTTGTGTTGTTCAATGATCAAAATCATTTTTTTTATAAATTAGAGTGCAACAAAACAAAAAAATTGATTTATATCAATTATAATAAGAAATATTAAGGAAAAATCACTTCAAACATTATTACAAGTGTCTATCATTTTTTCATTAAGTGTTTAAATGTTTTATATTAAATAGAATACTAATTAGCTACTCCACTATTGTTTTAATAGACCAAGTTTAGAAGATGTTATTTTTAAGTGCATTATTGAATTTGATTATGCATATTTGATATGCTGAGAAGTCGTGTTAGTCAAACAAAGCTTTGAAAACTTAAATGTTTTATGGCACTGACATGTCATTTGTATCACCAAGTGATTACATTGAAATACTAAATAATATAGAACTCCTCCAAAAATAAAATGAAGAGAATATTTGATACACAACAAGTATTGAAAAGTATGTCTGAATGTATATTAATAGATCCTTCAAAAAACATTATAGTCAAACTTACACATCCCCTCATACTAGGTTGTATAATGAGCCTCACCTCTTGGCTCAATTACTAATTATTTTAATTATCAAAATCAATCATGAATTAGAATAGTGACAAAGTAATACAATTTGATTATTTTCAAATACAAGTGGAAAGAGAAAATTGACTAAACTATTTATTGCAAATGTTTAGTTTTTATTCCTATAGTGTTTAAGGATATTATATTGAAAAGAACATATTGACATTTATCTAAAACTTAGATTCCTTACATTATTTCTATTATCATTAATATTTATATTTATGTATTAAATTTGACTCATGAATAATAGATTTTGTAAAAAGATTCTTACCTATAAAGTTATTTAACAATATATTAATATTGTGTTTCTTACTATTATTAACCATTTTAAATTGGCACTAACTACTTTTCCTATGTTGAGTACTAATTTATTATACTTGTACAATGTTGGCACACTTCAAAATCTGTAAGAGGAAACATTTTATAAGTCTAGTTGTGTTGTTCAATGATCAAAATAATTTTTTTATAATTAGAGGGCAACAAAACAACAAATTTTATTTATATCAATTATAATAAGGAATATTAAGGAAAACTCACTTCAAACATTATTGCAAGTGTCTAACATTTTTTCATCAAGTGTTTAAATGGTTTAAATAGAATATTAATTAGCTACTCCATTATTATTTTAATAGACCAAGTTTAGAAGATGTTGTTTTTAAGTGCATTATTGAATTTGATTATATCCATATTTGATATGGTAAGAAGTCATGTTGGTCAAACAAAGCTTTGAAAACTTAAATATTTTATGGCACTATCATGTCATTTTTATCACCACATGATTACATTGAAATACTAAATAATATAAAACTCCTCCAAAAATAATATGAAGAGAATATTTGATATACAACAAATATTGAAAAGTGTGCTTGAATGTATATTAATAGATCCTTCAAAAAAAAATACATTCATGAATCATATAAACCTAATCTTAAGATATTCGCTTAAGTAGGTCAAGAACAACTTTTACGCCATATTTATTTATCTTGGTCTTCTTGCAATGTTCTTTCTTTGGCATCCATGCCCACAGTGTGGTATTAATTGGAATAGAGCCAAGTTTTGTGTCATCGGGATTTGAGATCCAATATTGCTCTAAAAAATTTCCATTTTATTTCCCTAAAATAGGCTTCCACCAATCAACCTTTACATGAATATTCTCACTTTCATTATCCCTAAAGATATCTGAGATGGATTTTGCCATCCAAATCATCTCTCCTGCATCCTCATTTCCTGATCTAACTGGCAACATCTTTCCTTTCTCAACATCAATCTTTGGATTGAATTTTGGCTTTGGCTTGTTGCATTTGGGTCCAACATATACTGGTTCATCTATTGCATTATCAAAATATTCATCCATAATACTTGAGATTACATGGAGCACATTATGATCAACATCAACAATGTGCCTTGTCTTGGGCCAGAAATACTCAAAATATGAATCACTTCCATCTATTCTTCTATGATCATTATAGATTCCATATAATGTATCAAGAACTCTTTCCAAATACACTACTTTATTTTTCCATTCCTCAGTAACAATTGGTGAATCCTCATTCCCAATAGTGTCTTTCCACGTTTTTATGTATGATGGTATCCCTTCCTTTAGTTCTTTGAAATAGGCATCATTCTTTTTGGAAGATAATAAAGATGGGTTCCCTATGGAAATTATAGGTCGACCTTCATCATCTATATTCCATAACTCAACTAGTTCTAACCACTCAATATCTCTAATGGATTCTTTGTATATTAGTAATGGAATATCATTGAGTGCAAGAAATTGGAAGTATTCAACATTAAGATGTCCAACTAGTGCATTTTTTCCCTCCTTGATGTATCCATTAAGGAAACTTTGAAGTCATAGACCTTGTCAATAAGTGTAGGTGGAAACACTCGATCTTCTTCAATTATGCGATATGCATCCATCATTTCAGGTAAAGAATATATATCTTTAGTTTTTAGGTTGGAAGAAATTCTTCTATAGGTTCCATATATGTCTTCATGGGTGTGCCACATAAGCAATAATCCAACCTCAATAGTGATGAAGACACCAAGCGCAGTTAAAAGTGATAAAAACATGAAAAGATAGCGATTCTTATTATCACTTGCTGCATTGTCCAACTATAACAACAAATGTGGAGGAAGAGCTTTAAAATCAACATTTTGACTCTTTGATCTTCCATGAGATATAAAATCATCCTTGTAAACTTGACATTTTGAGTAAATAGAGGTGTCAAGTAATGCATTTGTAAGTGGGTTTCTTAAACTTCCACTCTTATAAAGTAGATCGCCATACATATCTATTTGTGGGTCTTCAAGGTCCCTTAAGCACTTTGCAAGGGATGTAATAGTAAATTTCGATCCCATATGTACAAATGGTAGGGAGAAATGACCAAAACCTCATGTCTTATGCCCATGTGTTAGCATACCTCTCAATGACAAACATAAATTTGTTCCTACAATAGATTTTGATTTGACACGTAGCCTTGGGATTGAAGTCTTTTTTTTATCCATTTTATCATGGATAATGCTCAAATACTCCTTTGGAAGCCACTCTGATATAATTCTATGGGAATAGTAGCAATATCTTCCACACATAACAATATTGTTATCTTTTTTCAGACTACCTCAAGCCTTTTCTTCCAACTCTTTTGTAGTCGTTGACTTCATCTGTGCTTTCAACATAATACATTCACTGCATTTACTGAAGTTGGTGTTCTTTGAAAATGCCACATCTCGAAACTTAGTATTCCATATCTTTCTCATTGTTGACTGTGATATTTATGGGTAATTGAGATTTTGAAGAGCCTCATTGATCTCTTTTAACAAAGAATTTTGTGTGTAATTCAAAGGAAGCAATCTTAAAGGAGCAGATGTTCCATATTCTTCAACTTGACATGTTTGGTTTCATGAAAAATCTGAATTATCCATCACAATTTTGTGCAATATTTCTATGGTTGCCACGGTGTGTCCTCGTGCTTTGCATGTGTTGGTGTTACCATGAATAGCTTTGATATGTCCATGTTGGAAATAATGTTGGTAGTTATAGAATGTGCTTTAAGGAATCTTATGTATCTTATACCATGCTTTCTTACAAATAATATTCACATTAAATCTCATGTCCTTTACATTTCTAGCAATAGGTGGTAGGCCATGGCCATGGCTTCTTGACATGATTGTGTTTGAGATGAGTGAATTCAAGACAAATTTCGTAATACCATTTTTATTTATGTTTCATACCCCTTCTAGCACCTGCAATGGCCTTCCTATCCACATGTTGAAGACAAAATTTTCTACAACATACATCTGGTACCAAAAGTCGAATTTCTTTCTCTTCATCTACTTTTGTTTGACATTTTGCAATTTTTGTTGTAGCCATATCTCATTTATTCCTTTTATATGGCCTTGTTACATGCATATCAATTGAGTTTATATATTTTTCATTACAAAGATACCCATCCCATTTTCTTAAGAGATTTGTGTCCTCTATAACATCCCATATCACAAGTTCCTTGGGTGGCTCCTTGAAGTTTTCCTTAACCCTTAATATCACACCGTTGTTGTACACCAACTTATTTATTGACCATCTAACCAAGAAATGTATAGACTTATCCCCAATTCTGCCACAATTTCCATCTATCTCTTCCAAAAAAACACCAAAATCCATTTCACCTAGTGTTTCACCTTCAACAATCTCATCCTTGTGGACATTAACTAACATTCCTTTGGCAATGCACATGCTTGTTCCCATGCATTCATGTGTAAGAGAAACCTTCGTACATATGAATCTAACCCTATCTTGGGGAATATTTATGGCATGATCATGACAGTGAGGTTCCAAATCTGATTCTGGCCAAATCTCATA
This sequence comes from Pinus albicaulis, assembly GCA_034641835.2. Taxonomy (NCBI): domain Eukaryota; kingdom Viridiplantae; phylum Streptophyta; class Pinopsida; order Pinales; family Pinaceae; genus Pinus; species Pinus albicaulis. The sequence goes on from CM076577.1 coordinate 1,195,908,962, forward strand.
AGATTCCAATGCACCCCCTAGTGTATGCTCAAATCTTGTTGGATGTGGTAGAGCAACATCATGTTTTAAAACCTTCTCAATTTTAACCACTATGCATCCTTTCTTTACCATATTTCCATTCACTTTATGCCCAAGCTCTATATTGAATATGGAGCCCTCACCCACCTTCACTCCATGTTCCAGAAGATCTACCTTGTCTCCAATAGAAAATTTAGTAGAAACATTTGCACCTATAAAAAAATATAAATAAGGTTAGTATTTACTCAAAAAAAAAGTATTATACTATCAATAATATTTGAACACGTGCTTCAATATTTTTATTTACCTATGTTGTGCCTCAAATCCATGATATTCATTGCATGGATGTCCCCTTCATCAACATCCTCCCTAATCAAATGTGGTTGAGTGACATCAATTATCAAAATTGCAACATAACATGCATTAACCCTTTCTCTGACATTAAAAGTTCTAGACTCTGTAGATTCGACCCTTCCTAGCCCAACGACTTGATCATTAATAAGGAGATCAACACAATCCCCTTTTGCTATATTTTCCATTCTAGATTGTACCAATTCTGTAACAACAATTAAACCATGAATTGTAATTAAAATGTTGAACCATGTAAAGTGTGATTTTATATTTTCGCAAAAGCACACAACTTTCAAAAAAGTAATATAGATGCAATAATTTAAATAGTATGGTAGTCATATTGTATGTAATGAAACATTGTTCCCCACCATCTAGTGCCTACTACCAAAAATTACTTTACATGCAAATTACACAAAAACATATATGAATACCATGCAATTAGAGATTTAGATAGTATCATAGAATGACAAATATCAGCTCATATCAAACCACCAAGTTCCTATTTAACTTTAGAAATGACACTTGTAGTCTTAATGCATATGTATGAATAATGATCATAAGAAATTTGTAGAAGTTGAAGAACCAAAACATGGTTCATTGGAAAATATAAGAAATTCCAAGATTGATGATACATAAGATGTCTAAAAGCCCCATGAAAAGGAGAAATTATTTTTTCACTTAGGGAGGATGTTTGATGTCTGAACTTGATAATCAAAAGCTAAACTTGAGGTTTTCTTCCAAATGAAAGTTTTGAATGACAAATATCAGCTCATATCAAACCCCCAAGTTACTATTTAACTTCAGAAATGACACTTGTAGTCTTAATGCATGTGTATGAATAATGATCATAAGAAATTTGTCGAAGTTGAAGAACCAAAACATAGTCCTTTGGAAAATCTAAGAAATTTCGAGATTGATGCTACATAAGATTTCTAAAAGCCCCATGAAAAGGAGAAATTATATTTTCACTTAGTGAGGATGTTTGATGTTTGAACTTGATAATCAAAAGCCAAACGAGAGGTTTTCTTCCAAATAAAATTTTTGGTACTGTAAATACTAGATAAGTCTCATTTTTATTCTAAAAGAAAAGATATTTCAGTTTATAAACCTTTAGCTCCAATGTTAGCACTCCCTCCCTATACACATCTAAGGACATACTATTTAGGATGGATACAAATGGATGTTAACTTTAGGTCCTCGAAAAGTGTATATCTTAGTTTTACTATATTTTTATGTTGATGAGGAAGATTCTTATCTTAAGCATCCAAACACTAGTGAAATTGTTTTTAGAAGTTCATAACTATACAACAAAATAGAGAGAAAAATAATACATGTTAAAACATTGTGCTTGATACTTTAAAGTTGCATACATTTGCATTGGAAGCAAAATATAGTATACCTCAATAATACATTTATTCATAAACTTAAAAATTATACAAAGATCACATTATTCTCCATGGATCAAATAATTATGATTGGATTATTGTGTTTGTGCCAAAAGGAAAGCTATACCATTATCATTCCTTCCAACTCAAGCACAAATGTAGTGCCAACAACAACATATATCTATATGCGATTCTATTGCACTGTCATTGATCTCCATAAATTGTTCCAAATTCAATAAAAGGGCACATCAAAAGCTATACCTCTAACCATTGTGATTATTGAGACAATGTCACCCCTAGAGCATTGGCTGCATAAATGTAATGGTGTCTAGAAGAAAGCTAGTAATCACTAGGTATCCTTCTTGCATAATCACAAATGCAGTGCCAAGAACAATATCAGAGCACTAACCTTGGTGAGGGTGAAATCTTGATAGTTTTCCATTTGGAACAAGAACAAAGAAATCTAGTGCATTCTATAATTCCTTCTAACACAAATACAAGCACATTTCCAACAATAATGTTGCATTGCGATAAAATCTAACGGATGCAAGATTTACTTCTATCACAAACACAAACACATTTTCAACAATAACATTGCAAGATGAACGAAATTTAACACATTATAACCTTCCTTCTAGCATAACAAAAAACACATTTCTAATAACAACATTACATTATGAAGGAAATATAGTGTGTGCTAGATTTCCTTCTATCACAAGTAGAATCCCATTTCGAACAACAACATTTCACCTCAAATGAAAGCTAACAATCAATATCATTCCTTCTACTACAAACATAAGCGTGTTGCTAGAAGAAACATTACATGGTCAAATAAATATAGCACATGCTAGATTTCCTTCTAGCACAAACATAAGCACATTTCCAACAACAATATTCTAAGGCGAACGAAATCCACCACATGCTAAATCTCTTTATAGCGTAAATAAAAGCATGTTACTCACAAAAACATTTCAAAGTAAAAGAAATCTTACACATTCTAGATTTTCTTCTAGAACAAACACAATCACAGTGCCATAAACAACATTGCAGGGTGGAAGATCTCTAACATTTGCTTGAATTACTTCTAGCACATTGCCAACAATAACATTGTAGGGAAAATGAAATCCAATGCATGATAGAATTCCTTCTAACACAAACAAAAGTCAATTTCCAACAATATTGCATTGCAAAAGAAATACAATGCAGGTTATATTTCATTCTAGCACAAATACAACCATGTTGCCAACAACAATATTGCATTGCGAAACAAATCTATTGCATACTAGATTTTATTCTAGTACAAACAAAAGCACGTTTCTAACACCAATATTGCATTGCAAAAAAAAATTAGTGCATCTCCCACCATACACAAATATATTGGCAACATCAATATTGTAGGGTAACAAAAGTCTATATCATGCTAGATTTTCTTCTATCACAAACATAACCATATTTCCAATCACAATATTGCAAGGTGAATTATATCTAAGATGTTATTTTTACTTATATCTCAAACACAAACATGTCACCAATAACAACATTGCAAGGTGAATGAAATATAATATGTGCTAGTTTTCCTTCTCTCACAAACAAAATCACATAACAATATTCTAGGGTGAAAGAAACATACCGCATATTAGATTTTCTTCTAGCACAAACAAGCATATTGTCAAAAATACCTTATGCAAGACAAGAAATCTGGTGCGTGGTAGATTTCCTTCTAGCACAAACACAAACACATAACATTGTAGGAGTTAAGAATCTAGCGCATGGCAGATTTTGTTATAACATGAACAAAAACCTATTACAAACAACATTCTAGGGCAAAAGAAATCTATCACATGCTAGATTTCCTTTTAGCACAATCACAAGCACATTGCCATTAACATCATTGTGGTGAAGGACATATGGCGCATACTAGATTTCCATCTCGCACAAACAATTGAATTTCCAACAACAACATTGCAATGCGAAAGAAATCTAATGCACACTAGATTTCCTTTTAATTCATATACAAACACAATGTCAATAAGCTCATAGAAGGGTGAAAGAAATATAATGTATACTAGATTTCCTTCTAGCACAAACACAAACACATTACAACATTTCTAGATAAAATAAATCTAGCACATGGTAGATTTACTTCTAGCTCAAAAAAAAGCATATTGTCAACAACCACATTGCAGTGAAAAAGAAATCTAGTGCATGCTAGATTTCTTTCGAGCCAAAATTGAAGCATGTTGCAAATAAAAACATTGCAAGGTGAAGAAAATCTAACACGTGCTAGATTTACGCATAGCACAAACACAAGCACACAACAACATTGTAGGGTGAAAGAAATATAGTGTGTTAGATTTTCTTTCAGCATAAACAAAAGAAAATTGTCAACAACAACATTGCCTGGAAAAATATATCTAGAACAACTTCTATCACAAACACAAGCACATTTCCAATAACAACATCGCAAGATAAAAGAAAATTAATGCATGTTACCTTTACATGTAGCACAAATACAAGCATTACCAACAACAACATTTCATGCCAAAAGGAACCTAGCGCATGTTATATTTCCTTTGAACACAAACACAAGCACATTGCCAAGGTGAAGGAAATCTAACACGTGCTAGATTTCCTTCTATAATAAACAACCAAATTGACAACAACAATATTGTAGAGAAAAATAAATATAGCACAACTTCTAGCCCAAACACAAACACATTTCCAATAACATTTCCAAGGTGAAGGAAATCTAACACATGCTAGATTTCCTTCTATCATAAACAACCAACTAGACAACAACAATATTGCAGAGAAAAAGAAATCTAGCATAGTTTCTAGCCCAAACACAAGCATATTTCCAATAACAACATTGCAAGGTGAAAGAAATTTAATGAGTGTTAGTTTTCTTCACATTACAATAACAACATTCTAGGGCAAAAGAAATCTAGCACATGCTAGATTTCCTTTTAGCACAATCACAAGCACATTGCCAATAACATCATTCTGGTGAAGGACATATGGCGCATACTGGATTTCCATCTAGCACAAACAATTGAATTTCCATCAACAACATTGCAATGCGAAAGAAATCTAGTGCACACTATATTTCCTTTTAATGCATATACAAACACATTGTCAATAAGCTCATAGAAGGGTGAAAGAAATCTTATGTATGCTAGATTTCCTTCTAGCACAAACACAAACACATTACAACATTTCTAGATAAAAGAAATCTAGCACATGGTAGATTTACTTCTAGCTCAAACAAAAGCATATTGTCAACAACCACATTGCAGTGAAAAATAAATCTAGTGCATGCTAGATTTCTTTCGAGCCAAAATTGAAGCATGTTGCAAATAAAAACATTGCAAGGTGAAGAAAATCTAACACGTGCTAGATTTACACATATAGCACAAACACAAGCACACAACAACATTGTAGGGTGAAAGAAATCTAGTGTGTTAGATTTGCTTTCATCATAAACAAAAGTAGATTGCCAACAACAACATTGCATGGAAAAAGATATATAGAACAACTTCTATCACACACACAAGCACATTTCGAATAACAACATCACAAGATAAAAGAAAATTAATGCATGTTAGCTTTACATGTAGCACAAATACAAGCATACTACCAACAAAAACATTTCATGCCAAAAGAAACCTAGCACATGTTATATTTCCTTCAAACACAAACACAAGCACATTGCCAAGGTGAAGGAAATCTAACACGTGCTAGATTTCCTTCTATAATAAACAACCAAATTGACAACAACAATATTGTAGAGAAAAAGAAATCTAGCACAACTTCTAGCCCAAACACAAACACATTTCCAATAACACTGCGAAGGTGAAGGAAATCTAACACGTGCTAGATTTCCTTCTATCATAAACAACCAAATAGACAATAACAATATTGCAGAGCAAAAGAAATCTAGCATAGTTTCTAGGCCAAACACAAGCATATTTCCAATATCAACATTGCAAGGTGAAATAAATTTAATGGGTGTTAGTTTTACATGTAGCACAAATACAAGCATACTGTACCAACAACAACATTACATGCCAAAATAAATCTAGTGCATCTTATATTTCATTTTAACACAAACACAATCACATTTATAGTAAGAACATTCCAAGGTGAACGAACTCTAACACATGCTGGATTTCCTTCTATCATAAACAACAAGATTACCAACAATAAAATTGCTTTGTGAAAATTCCTTATAGCATGTCAATAAAAATATTGCAAGGTGGAAAAAATGTAAGGTGTGCTAGTGTTGAAAATATTGAGAGGGGGGTTGAATCAATATTTCTATACAATTGTTATATTATGCCAGTTAAAATCATCAATTAAACCAAAACACAAGATGTGAAATAAGAAAATAATTTTATTAATGAATTTGAGGACTCTAAAAACCCAGGCTACAACTTGTACAACAAAGTATTTAACTCCTTCAAGGCTTCAACCCTGAATGAAGACTCTAATATTCAACTACAAATCCAAGCTCTAACCTTGTATGATGACTCCAATCCTCTAGGGATCCAACCCTCTTAGTTTGCTTCAATCTCTTAAGGTGACTTCAATACTACTTCAAGCCTTCATGAAAAATTTCAAATACTTCTAAAAAATGTATCCAAGATAGGCTTGGAAAGTGCTATCAAATCTACCTCTACAAAAACTTCATGTCTGCTTCAGCAAAACTTTTATGGTTGCACCAACAAAACATGTCTTCGAGTGTTGATCTTCAACTATGCTGCAAGTATGACTACTCCAACAAAAAAAGTTGTTAAGTGTTGGTCTTCAACTATACTCCAAGGGTGATTGCATCAACAAAACAACACTTCAAGTGTTGGTCTTTAACTATGCTTCAAGAGTGATTGTTGTTTCAAAAAAGGCTTGAAGAATGCTCAATTAATGTCATCATGAATGCACTCTACTGTCAACTCAAAATATGCTCAAAGTATGTTATCATTTTATTATTCGATGAAGGTGTCTCCTAGGCTCTTCATGTGTACTTTAAAGAATCTCCTTCGATTTGCAAGGATTACTTTACTTTTGTTTCAAATCTGACTTGACATGTTGATCAAGCCTCTTAAGGTGTAATATTCCTAATGGAAAAATTAACAGTGATAAAAAAAACATGCAATAAACCCAACACAATTTTTTTTCAGCAAACGCCCATAACACTGAAATGCTCCAAATACACCAAAATGGGCAATTTTTTATAAGATCTTGCTAGAGTACAGAAAAAAATAAAAAATAAAAATAAAAATAAAATGTGCACCCTGGCTTTCACAAGGAAAGCTACAAGCCTTAGGAGGATGTTTTATCAATGCCAAACTGTTGTTGGAAATTTCCCACTAAAAATATGCATTGGCCTTGTGATTTTTGCACTGTTGGTTGTGTTGATACATTGATTTTCCCCATCCTAACTGCTCAGAAAAATTCTAATAAATTAGTCATGCAATGTTTGTCAAAAACCAAGAAAGGGTTTGCCCTAGTTTTGATGCTTCAAAAATGGCCCCAAATTCCTTAACCCTCCTCTAAGTGCATAAAAACTAAAACTGTGATTTATTTTGGAATGAATGTCCCAAAATGGCTAGAAAATTCTTCTCGATTGCACCCCAAACCAACCCCAAGAAACCCAGCTCTCAAAATCCCTTCACAAGCCACCTCTTAATTATGCATCCACAATGATTGTGCAGTTTTTGGGTAAGATGATGTATTTTATGCTCCGGAAAATCAGTTTGATGTTGTATGTTGAATTCTACCCTTGCAAATCTTCCTCCTTTTTCCTAGAATTGACCAAAAATTACTTCGACAATGTTGCAGCTCCCAACTCCAGCTCTTCCTCCTCAACTCTCTGCATGGCCTCCTCAACTCTTCAAGTGTTGGTCTTCAACTATGCTTCAAGAGTGACTGTTGTTTCAACAAAGGCTTGAATAATTCCCAATTATTTTCATCATGAATGCACTCTATTGTCAACTCAAAATATGCTCAAAGTATGTTATCATTTTATCATTCAATGAAGGTGTCTCCTAGGCTCTTCTTGTGTGCTTTAAAGAATGTCCTTCGATCTGCAAGGATTACTTTAATTTTGTTTCAAATATGACTTGATATGTTGATCAAACCTCTCAAGGTGTAATATTCCTAATGGAAAAATTAATAGTGATAAAAAAAACATGCAATAAACCCAACACAAATTTTTTCAGCGAACACCCATAAAACATAAATGCTCCAATACACACCAAAATGGGAAAATTTTATTATAAGAACTTGTTGGAGTACAATATATTTAAAAAAAAAAAAAAAAACCACACCTTGGATTTCACAAGGCAAGCTACAAGCTTCAGGTGGATGTTTTATCAATGCAAAATTTTTGTTGGAATTTTCCCACTAAAAATCTACACTGGCTTTGTGATTTTTGCACTGTTGGTTGTGTTGATACCCATATTTTCCCCCTTGTAACTGCTCAGAAAATTCTGATAAATTATTCATGGAATCCTTGTCAAAAACCCAGAAAAACCCAGAAAGGATTTGTCGTGGTTTTGATGCTCGAAAAATTGCCCCAGATTCCTTGACCCTCCTGTAGAAAAACTGGAACTGTGACTAATGTTGGAATGAATGGCCCAAAATGGCTGAAAAATCCTTCTCGATTGCACCCCAAACCAACCCCAAGAAACCCAGCTCTCAAAATCCCTTCACAAGCCACCCCACAATAGTGCATCCATAATGATTGTGCAGTTTTTGGGTAGGATGATGTAGTTACTCCTCCGGAAAATCAGTTTGATGTTGTATGTTGAATTCTACCCTTGCAAATCTTCCTCCTTTTTCCTAGAATTGACCAAAAATTACTTCGAAAATGTTGTAGCTCCCAACTCGAGCTCTTCCTCCTCAACTCTCTACATGGCCTCCTGAACTCTTCAAGTGTTGGCCTTCAAATATGCTTCAAGAATGATGTTGTTTCAACAAAGGCTTGAAGAATGTTAAATTAATGTCATCATGAATGCACTCTATTGTCAACTCAAAATATGCTCAAAGTATGTTATCATTTTATCACTCGATGAAGGTGTCTCCTAGGCTCTTCTTGTGTGCTTTAAAGAATTTCCTTCGATCTGCAATGATTACTTAATTTTGTTTCAAATCTGACTTGATATTTTGATCAAACCTCTCAAGGGGTAATATTCCTAATGGAGAAATTAACAGTGATAACAAAAACATGCAATAAACCCAACACAAATTTTTTTTAGCAAATGCCCATAAAACATAAATGCTCCAAACACACCAAAATGGGAAAATTTTATTATAAGAACTTTTTGGAGTACAATATATATATATATATATATATATATATATATATATATATATATATATATATATATATATATATATATATATATATATATATATAATAATTGTGCACCCTGGCTTTCACAAGGCAAGCTACAAGCCTCAGGTGGATGTTTTATCAATGCCAAACTATTGCTGGAATTCTCCCACTAAAAATCTACACTGGCCTTGTGATTTTTGCACTGTTGGTTGTATTGATACCCAGATTTTCCCCCTCCTAACTGCTCAGAAAATTCTGATATATCAGTCATGGAATCCTTGTCAAAAACCTAAAAAACCCCAAAAAGGGTTTTCCCTGGTTTTGATGCTCCAAAAATGGCCTCAAATTCCTTGACCCTCTAAGTGCAGAAAAACTAGAATTGTGACTGATGCTAGAATGAATGTCCCAAAATGGCTGGAAAATTCTTCTCAATTGCACCCCAAACCAACCCCAAGAAACCCAACTCTCAAAATCCCTTCACAAGCCACCTCGCAATTGTGCCTCCACAATGATTGTGTAGTTTCTGGGTAAGATGATGTAGTTTCTCCTCTAGAAAATAAATTTGATGTTGTATGTTGAATTATACCCTTGCAAATATTCCTCCTTTTTCCTAGAATTGACCAAAAATTACTTCGACAATGTTGCAACTCCCAATTCCAGCTCTTCCTCAACTCTCTGCGTAGCAACTTGAACTGTGTCTTAGTTGGCCCAGAAACCGTACCACATGTGTGGCCCTCTCTCCAACTCCTGAAACTGATGAAGAATCCTTCCTAGGGTGGTACTCAAAGTCCATAGAAGAAAGGTTGAGCTTCCTCCTTGGGAAACTCTTGTGTTGAACAAGACTTGGTAACTCTGCTAAACAACTAGAGCAACACTTCAATTTATAAATTATCAAATGGCCTCAAATGTTACGTCCTCTCTCCTATTTATATTTTTTGTTCATTTCCTCCATGTGGGCCCCTCACTCGGAAATTCAAACCTATTCCCTTGGCCAAACGATTTCTCCCTCCTCAAGGAGTGCATATTAGTTTGGGAGGTGGCCCCCACATTCCACTAAGGCAAAAATTTCAACCCCTTTGTCCTATTTTTTTTAATATTCCCAATTAGCCCAAGCTAATGGGAATATTCAATTTTGCTTTGTCTTACTTTGATTTTCATGTTGATGAATAAAATATGAGGGAGGACATGTAAAACTCCTGAAAATACTAAATAAATCAATGCCCACGTGAACAAGGATAAATCATGGCCATGTAAATAAATCACTTGCAGGTGTGAAAGGGGTTGGAGCTGTGAGACTGGGTCAACCTTGACCAAATCTACAGTGTTGTCTAGATTCAATGTACCTCATGAAGGGACAACTCAGTTCTATAAGGAGGCCCCTCATGTGAAAGGAGCTAACTCATCAAGGTGGTTTAGGGTTTACAAAGGCTTTCATCTTATAAAAGGAAGGGGAAGGCAGCAAGAGAAGGTTGTTGATTGATTATATTTCTGAGTATCTTGTCTGCTTAGAAAAATACTACTCTTTGTTGCTTAGTAGAGAATTGTGCTACTTAGCACTTCAAGTTCCCATGCAAGGATTTCACCTCTTCCTTTGAGGAATCTTGGAGGAGTATTTGCTGATTTGATCCACTATAAGGCTTGAGGCCAAGCCCTACTTCCAATTGCAGCGCAGATCTAGTGAGGGTTTGTCTGCTTTTGCAAGTTGCAGCAAGTGGGATTCTAGATCTGTAGAGATCTAGCTTGTTTTGGGAGCCTCTTCTCATGGAGTGTGTCTTTTAACCTCCTGGAAGATTGCCTCTCCTGTTCGTACTTCAGATCTGTATCTTGGTAGCTAGCCATCTATGTTATCTAAGCTACAGCGCAGTTTTCATTGAGGATCTGCGTTATTTTCATATGAGATTCTTCATGGTGTTTTGATCACAGTTTTGATGAGAGATCTCTGGTGCTGGGCTTTGCCTTCCACTTTGGTGATCCATGGATTAGCTTCCTAATCCATGTTCTATTTAAATCTGATCTATTGTAATGTAATGTTATATTCATAAATTACTGCAACATTTTACAAATATGCAACTTAAGACCCAGATCTACTCTTGTTTATGCATGATTTGGTCAAAACCCCAAGGGGTTCTTGTAAATAAGACTATCTAGTTTCCAGATCTGAAATAGATTTGATGTTTTTCCCACAGATCTGTCCTAGATCTGAGTTGTAACTCCTTTAAATAACTCTGTTGAGCCATTTCTGCAGTTATATATGTGTTGTAGCTCTTTTTTCTAAGGATTTCTTGCTCTATTGCCTCATGTATTCTACTATATACTAAAAGAGTTTCATTATAATTTTGATTTTTTGTTGTACATCCATAAGTTAATCATATTTGATGCCCTCCTGCTCATACTATGCAAGACTGCATTATTTCTGAAGCAGTTTGTTGTGCATAGCTGTAGCCCGTCTTGTAGGGTGTTTTTCAGCTAGACTAGGTGGTGGGAGATCTATTTACCACACCTAGTTTTTTTTTTTTTTTGCTCCCCTTTTGGATCTAGACCCAAGATCTACTGATCTAAGGGATCTGAGGGCTATAAACGCATTTCTGTACATCAATCTCCCAGGAGTGCGTTATTTCAGTAGGCTTGCTGTGTTATTCTAGATCTGGGATATTATAGTGGTATCAAAGCATCTTTCTTGGCACATCCTGTGCATTATCGGAGCCAATATGTCTTCAGAAGGAGGAGAGCCTCTCTCTAAAATAAAAAAGAGGTATCATAGTAGAAGACAGAAGAAAAATGATTACACCAAAGACAAAGCAAGCAATGATGAAACCCCTTTGTATGGAAGAATAAGAGGAGTAGAGTTCTCTAGCATTCTTTCTCAAGCTTTGCATGAGCTGAAAGGAGGAATCAGGGGAGTGAGGAATGAAAGACAAGTAGACCTCCTAAAAGGGTTTGCACATGAAGAAAGCCCCACTACTTCATATGATGTGTGTGAGCATTCAACCACACAATTTTTTCCACAACGTGGTAGCATGCCTACTTTCTTGTCAAAGGAAGGAGGAAGAGGAGAAACACCAAAGGAGGGATCTCTTGGTGAATATCTCCAAGTATTTGAATCTCAATCAGAGAGTTTCAAATATCATCTTATTTTCCCAGAGTTCTGTCAACTCAGAGAAGGAAGATCCTGTAGCTACAGTAGGAGGAAAGGGTGCATGCAACACACTTTGGGTAGATTCTCTCTACCTACATTTGATGGATCACCTAAAGACTCAGCCAAGTCTTGGGTAAAGAAGCTTGACACATACTTTCAGCTGCATCAAGTATCAGAAGAAGAAGCCTTGAGAGTGGCAGCGCTGCATCTTCAATGGAAGGCTTATGCTTGGTGGTTGTTTGAGTCTTCTTCCTTGAAAGGGAGGAACATCTCTTCTTATGCAAGACTCACTAGGAGACTAGTGTAAAGGTTTGATGAGAGACACTTTGAGACTTCTTGGGGGGAGCAGATCAAGCCTAAGAAATCTGAATCCTTGCATGAGTTGGAAGATTCCGTGGAGCCAACTCCAGTCCTAAACATTTTTGGAGGGGTTGAATATTTGTTGCACTTTGTATCAGAGGCAAAGGCCCCAATTCAGCAAGATCTCTTTTCCCAAAGAGAATACTTGAGGATTCTTTCCTCACTAAGAGATCAAGACAAAGGATCTCTTGATGATGAAGCATTCTCCACTAATAGGGAGAAGGGAGAGAGAAAGCGAAGAATATCCTTCAGCGCAGTGCAAGAAGGAGGAGATCTATTTTCATTTGGAGATGGAGATGAAGAAATTGCTTCCCTTAGAAGGATTCTTGCACGTTTGCAAGGAATTCTAGAGATTCTTCCATATGGAGGACATGAGCAACATGTGTCTTTGCTAAAATACAATGAGACAGAACAAAGGAGTGGTCACATAGCTGATCCACTATCTGAAAATGGGGCAAGGGCTCCAATCAGAGGCACTTTTACACCATTAAGAGGGGTCTCCAAGTTTCATGGTACTTCCACACAACAATTAGAGATTTATTTGCGTAGTGGAAGCAGTCATGATATGTTCCCATCTGTTGTTCACATGGGGATGTGCCATGAGACATCATTATCCTGTGGTGTACCATCTGGGAGACCACCCGAATCATATTTGATGGAAGATGTTTCATACACTGATGCTCCTTTCATAGATCCAAGGGAGGAGGGAGCACTAGAAGACCATGCTACAATGCTGAGAATATGGGGAAGGTACAAAGGAAGGGAGAGCATTTTTCCTTTGACTTCACTATCTATCCTCACCTCTCAAATTTCATTGAGAAGATATGCTACAAGGAGAGATAATGACACCGCCATGAAGCATGGGAAGCAAGACTTGAATCAAAAGACAAAATTGTTTGAAGAACACTCTTCCCCACTGGAAGAGAGATGGTGGTCTCACATGCATGCTTTGGCCAAAACAGAGAGGCTTTGGATATATGATAGCCTTCCATGGAAGACTAACTCCCAAGAGCTTCCTTCTTCTTTGAAGCATGAGCATGAGCAAGGAGGGTAGCAAGGAAGGAATAGCAACCTTCCATCTCATACCTTTGGCATGGGAGATGTCAAAGAGGAGAAGAATGGAAGGCCTGGCCTTCCAACGTAAACCTTGGACATGAAGGATGTCATGGAGAAGAGTAGAAACATGGAAGCCACTTCAGTTGGCACATTATTAGTGCTGTCATTGTTGAGCACACTAGATCCCTATTGGAAATCCCAACTGTTGGTGGAATATTCCAAGGATCTGCATACTTGCATGATTTTGAATGACTGGTTGCATGAAGGGAGCTATTCAATCCTTGATGGAGTCATCTATGATCATGGTGGAATCTTCTTGTCTAGAGCCTCCAAGCTCAAGGGGGAGCTTCTACAGAGGGCTTATGAAGAGTTCCATCTTAGCCACACTTATTCTATAAAGCTCAACAATATCATATTGAGGAGCTATTACTGGGAGGGCTTTGAAAGGGAACTATATCAGCATTATCAAAGATGCATGGATTCCATGGAGTTGGAGCAGAAATATGGCTCTAAGAGAGAATTAAATCATCCCTCTCTTCCTTCCCTTGAGGGAGAGAGTAGATCTATGCACCACTCCATTGATAGGAGGAAAATTGTTGGTGGAGAGGATGTTCTTAATACATGTATTTTATCTTCTGACTTCATGCATTCTTACACCATGTTTTTTCAGGCCATGAATCCAAGAAGGAGTGTTATATCTTATCAATCTCATGGCAAATATGGGGCCACAACAATTGTTTTACTTGGCCACTCCCTTGGTGGACAAAGGGAGATCTTGTTTCATGATGGGTGCTTTCCTAAGGAACCAAACATATCTCACACATTCAACTATAGTGAGATGGCATGGGCTGCAAGTAAGTGGTGGGAAAACCCCTTACCACATCTTGATCTGATGCAGGCAGGAGATGCCTTGCACTGGTACCATATGTGGGATTATGACCCACCTCCTCATGCTCCAATTTTTGTTTTTGTATTTGTAGTTTTTCTTCCATACATGGATGATGTGCTTGTCCTATTTTTGGGATTGTATGGAAGGAGGATGGGAGACATGTGGGTACCACATGGGATGGAGACTCTCTTTGTATGCTTTGCTACATATTTCAAAGAGAGTAGCGGTTCAGCCATGTTTGTTTCTGTGGCATTCTTGACACTTTTTTGGGATGGGTTATGAACATCTCATAATGATCTTGGAGAGACAACTCATGGGAGGATGGATTGGTGAACACTCAGCTTATGCAGAAAGTTGGATCCTTGATGGTGTCATCAATGGGGAAGGAGAAGTGTTACAGCACTCACCCTATAAGTTGCTTGAGGACAAGCAACATTTTGTAGGGGAGGACTGTAATATTCCCAATTAGCCCAAGCTAATGGGAATATTCAATTTTGCTTTGTCTTATTTTGATTTTCATGTTGATGAATAAAATATGAGGGAGGACATGTAAAACTCCTGAAAAGCCTGAATAAATCAATGCCCATGTGAACAAGGATAAATTAGGGCCATGTAAATAAACCACTTGCAGGTGTGAAAGGGGTTGGAGCTGTGAGACTGGGTCAACCTTGACCAAATCTACAGCGTTGTCTAGATTCAATGTACCTCATGAAGGGACGTCACAGTTCTAGAAGGGGGCCCCTCATGTGGAAGGAGCTAACTCATCAAGGTGGTTTAGGTTTTACAAAGGCTTTCATCTTATAAAAGGAAGGGGAAGGCAGCAAGAGAAGGTTGTTGATTGATTATATTTCTGAGTATCTTGTCTGCTTAGACAAATATTATTCTCTGCTGCTTAGTAGAGAATTGTGCTACTTAGCACTTGGAGTTCCTATGCAAGGATTTCACCTCTTCCTTTGAGGAATATTGGAGGAGTATTTTCTGATTTGATCCACTATCAGACTTGAGGCCAAGCCCTACTTCCAATTGCAGCGCAAATCCAGTGAGGGTTTTTCTTCTTTTGCAAGCTGCAACAAGTGGGATTCTAGATCTGTAGAGATCTAGCTTGTTTTGGGAGCCTCTTCTCATGGAGTGTGTCTTTTAACCTCTTGGAAGAGTGCCTCTCCAATTTGTACTTCAGATCTATATCTTGGCAGCTGGCCATCTATGTTATCCAAGCTACAGCGCAGTTTTCATTGAGGAACTACGTTATTTTCATATGAGATTCTTCATGGTGTTTTGATCACAGTTTTGATGAGAATCTTTGGTGCTGGGCTTTGCCTTCCTCTTTGGTGATCCATGGATTAGCTTCCTGATCCATGTTTTTTTTAGATATAATCTATTGTAATGTAATTTTATATTCAAAAATTACTGCAGCATTTTACAGATCTGCAACTTAAAACTCAGATCTACTCTTTTTTATGCATGATTTGGTCAAAACCCCAAGGGGATCTTGTAAATAAGACTATCTAGTTTCTAGATCTGAAATAGATATGATGTTTTGCCCACGAATCTGTCCTAGATCTAAGTTGTAATATGAAGCTTCTACAACTCCTTTAAATAACGTTGTTGAGCCATTTCTGCATATATATATGTGTTGTAGCTCTCTTTTTTGAGGATTTCTTGCTCTATTACCTCATTTATTCTACTATATACTGAAAGAGTTTCATTATAATTTTGATTTTCTGCTGTACATCCATAATTTAATCATATTTGATGCCCTCCTGCTCATACTATCCAAGACTGCGTTATTTCTGAAGCAGTTTTTTGTGCATAGCTGTAGCCCGTCTTGTAGGGTGTTTTTCAGCTAGACTAGGTGGTGGGAGATCTATTTACCACACCTAGTTTGATTTGTTTTTGCTCCCCTTTTGGATCTAGACCCAAGATCTACTGATCTAAGGGATCTAAGGGCTGTAAACTCATTTCTGCACATCAATCTCCCAGGAGTGTGTTATTTCAGTAGGCTTGTTGTGCTATTCCGAATCTGGGATATTACATGTTTCCTCTCCAAAATTATCTTAGGCCCCCAAAATTAGAAAAATGGAAAACTTGTGGTACTATTGACAAAATTATTTAGGAATGGACATTAAAGTTTTCCCCTCCCAATTTTTGCTTATTCCGCAACAATTGTAAAATTGGGTGCTGCAAACTCTTCTCATTTTCCCACGTGGCATCCTTAACTCACAAGTATTTCCACTTGAATAAGTGCTCTCGGATGACCCTGTTTCTTAGATTCCTCTCCCTGGTCTCCAATATGGTCTCGAGTGTCAATATCAAGTGTCCCTCGTCATCTAATGGATGCAACTCATTAACTGTCGTAACCCTCTTCCCCAATGCCTTTTTAAGGAAAGAGTCATGAAATATGTTGTGAATTTTGCTCTATGGGGGTAACTCCAGCTCGTAAGCTACCTCTCCAACTCTCCTAGTCACCCTGTACGACCCATAGAAGCGTTGCTTGAGCTTCTTTGCCCATTTCTACTTGTGTGAAGATTGTCTGTAAGGCTGCAAACATAGATAGACCATGTCCTCTACCTCGAGTTGTCTCTCCACCCTATGTTTATTGGCGTAGATATTTTGTTGATTTTTTGCTACCTTAAAGTTATCCTTAAGAACCTTAAGAATCTCCTGGCTCTCTTGGACCCAATCTTTTGCCCTCAGGGCCCTACTATCTCCAAATATCATGTCAAAAAAACAAAGTGCATCATAACCATAAAGTGCTCGAAAGGGAGACATACCAATCGACATGTGGTAAGTAGTGTTGTAGCAGAACTCGCCCAAGTGTAGCCACTTCACACACGCCCTCTGTTTTCCCATGCCATAATTGTTCAGGTAACCCTCCAGCCATTTTTTCACTATCTCAGTTTGCCCATCCATTTGTGGGTGATAGTTGGTGTTGGGTATAAGCTTGGTTCCCACTAGCTGTAATAACGCATGCTACAAGACCCCCATGAATCTATTGTCCTTGTCACTGACTATATTTTTTGGGAGCCAATGCAATCGAAACACCTCCCAAAAGAACAACTCGACCACCTATCAGGTTGAATATCTTGATGGGATCACAAAGAAATGGGAAAATTTATTCAAGTGATCTACCACCATGTAGATGCAATCTCTCCCATGTATCGTCGAAAGTCACATGATGAAGTCCCTGGACACACTCTCCCACTTCCTCTCTAGAATGGGAAGAGACTATAATAGACCGGCCAGGTGTGACAACTCCACCTTGTTCCTCTGACAGGTTATGCACTCTTGTACATGCCTCAGCATGTCTCCCTTGAGCCCATGCCAAGAGAAACACTCACAGATGATATGTTAAGTCTTGAGAAAACCCAGATGTACTGCAAGAGGGTAGTTGTGAACCGCCTGCATAACCTTCTCTCTGACATGGGATCCCGACAATATGTATATTTAGCCTTTGTAGTAGATCATACCATCCGTCACCCAGAATCTATCATCCCCATGTGTGTCGTCTAGTATCTCACAAGCATGTTTGTCCTTGGAATACTCAACAAAGAGTTGGGACTTCCAATCATGTGCAACGTCCATCATAGAGAGTACTAAGGCCTCCGAGAAAGCGCATCTGCCACTATGTTGTGTTTTCCCTTTGTGTACTCAATCTCAAAGTCTTAAGCCTGGATCTTACTCACCCACTTATGTTGCCTCTCCTGCAATGTATGCTACTCCAGGAAGAATCGATGATTGTTGTGATAAATCTTCACCTTGAACCGATTCCCCACCAAGTACTGTCTAAATTTGGCCAAGGCTTGCAACACGACCAACATCTTCTTGTCATAAATGAGGTTGGTCATGGGGTAGCAAATTCTACTCTCAAAGGCTATGGGGTGGCCTCCCTACATCAACATGGCCTCCTTCACCTGAAGCATCACACTCCAATACAAACAGTTGAGTGAAATCAGGGAAAGCCAAAACAGAACAGTTACTCATGACCTTCTTGTGACACTCAAATGCCTCCTTTGCTACCTACGTCCACTCAAAATCCCCCTTATTCCACAAGCCCGTGAGGGGTGTTGCAAGCTGTGAGAATCCTCATATGAATCTCCTATAGTACGTACAAATTTCTAGTAACCCCCTCAGCTCAGTCACATTATTGGGTGTTGGCCAATCCAAAATGGTCGTGATCTTCTCTTGGTGTACTTTTAATCCATCCTATGGGCCAATCACATGCCCAAGATACAACATCTATGTCAATCCAAGCTCACATTTGGACATCTTCGCATACAATTGTTGCTCCTCTAGTATGCGAAGTACTACCTCCAAATGTTGAAGGTGCTCCTCCCACCTCCGGATATAGATGAGTATGTCATTAAAGAAGACAAGGACAAAGCGCTGCAACTGACTAGGAAATATGTGGTTCATACAAGACTAAATGTAGCCTTAGCGTTGGTTAGCCTAAAGGGCATCACCAATAACTCAAAATGTCTGTAGTGGAAATGAAAGGCAGTCTTAGGGATGTCCTTCTCCCTCACCCGAATCTGGTGGTACCCTAAGTGCAGATCTATCTTAGATAAGTATTTCACTCCTCTAAGCTCGTCCATCAACTCATCAATGTGCGGAATAGGGTACATGTTCTTCAATGTATTCATATTGAGGGCCTTGTAGTCAATGCACATGTGGAGTGTCCCATCCTTCTTCTTCACCTGCACCACAAAAGAGGCGAAGGGACTAGAATTAGGCCTGATGTGCTCCAATATTAGCAGCTCCTAAATGGCCCTCTCAATGATAGGCTTTGGGATGCCTATACGAGGTTGTGATAATTGCATGCACTCCCTCCTCCAACTTGATAGTGTGTTTGAACCCTCGGCTTGGTGGCCTGCCTGGAGAGATATCCCCAAAATCCCCTGATGCCTTTCCAATAGGGCTTGTATGTTTGGGTTCATTGGTCGTCCCTGGGCCCATGTCTCCAAAATCCTCAGCTCAACTGCCCATTCTATGTCCCCATATCGTAGATCCCCCTAAAAAATACTAGCTTCCCATCTGGCCCCATAAAAAATACTATCTTCCCATCTAGCCCCATAAACTCCATATCTAACTTTTTCCAGTTAGTGGTGACCCTCCCCAATGAGTATAACCATTGGACACCCAACACCACGTTGGTCTCTGGGACATCAACTACAAAAAAGTGATTAGTAACCAAGTAGTTCCCCATCATCACAGTCAACCCGGGAGCGTACTTCGTGCACTACATGGTCTAGTCTCCTGGCACCAATAAGAACCCCTCAAATGTCTCTGTGTGGATGCCCCTACACTCCACCATCTAGGAATCAATAAAGTTGTGGGTGGCCCCACTGTCTACCTGAACTGAAAATCATTGCCCTTGTACCGTCCCCCTAAGCCTGAGTGTCAAATATTTAGAAACTCCCCAAAGTGAAGCAAGAACTCCCCCTGATGGGGCAAACGTTCCCCCTCTAGGTGGTAGTGGTGGTGATGGTGATCCCCCTAATGATGGTCCTCCCTCATCTTCTAGACCTACTCGAACCTCAAACTCCTCAACCGACTGACTATCTGAATACACCTCAATGTAGTGGGCCTTGCCCTTGGTGCACTTGTGCCCAGGTGCCAAGGGTTCTTGGCATGTAAAGCACAACTTCCTCCTCCTAACGTCCCTCTAGGTTTCCTCATCCATCTGACCACGTCCTCCATCCCTCTAGGGTGGTATAGTGTGTCAGTTCCACTGTGGTGCAGTGGGTCTAGTGGAGACAAATGATCCGGATTTATGCAGGAACGCAACAGAATAAACACATAACCATAAATACAGAGATGCAGCGGAAATAACACTTCATTTCATTAATATCAGATAACAGAAAGATGCTTACAGACATAATGGAAATAAAATAGCTAGGGTGCTGGTAGCGAATCTCTGAGAAGAGATGTGGTGGCTACAGACCTCTGAACTGCTTTACAATGAGGCGCGAGGGCCTATTTATTATTGAGAAACAATGGAGAACCCTAAACATCCCAAAAACCTAACCCTAGGAGATGAAGCGCCAAACCTATGGGCCCCGTTTGGGTAAATTGGTGTTTCAACTTCCCAGGGACGTAACTTTGGCATACTATCTCCGTTTGACGCATATGATACATCATTAGAAAGCTCTATCCGAGGACTATAGCTGTCGGGACGAATTTTATCAGAAAATTCGCTGGCGCTTTCATACCCAAAAAACGTCGTTTAGGGCCTCAAAACGGCTCCGGAAGTTCAGGACCCGAAAAACTGCTAAAAATAGTAAGTTATGCCAAAACGAAAAAACAGAAAGAGACAATGGTGGGGGCCCAAGTGGAATAGGCAGGTGGCCACCAATATCCACCTGGATCATTCCTCCCCCCTTAGGAAGCAATGGTCCCCATTGCGTTAAGTTCCTCCATGAGATGAGGAAATTTCTGCTGAACTTGGTCCCCGGTGAACCACTTTCCTTGGTGCAGGAGTTGGCCAGCTTTGACAACCCGATACAGTTGGATCTGCTGTTGACGAGTGTTCTTGATTTGCATGTCCATGATACAACCTGTGGTGGCCTGTTCCATGCAGTCTGGGTTTAACTCTGTTGGTGTGAGTTGTTCTGCAATGTCCGAGGTGTCCAGTAGAGGTGGAAAGTAAGGACGAAGGCGATCCACATTGAAGACTGGGTGCAGACCAAGGAATGGTGGAATACTAAGCCCGAAGGCATTGTTACCTACAGCCTTGGTGATGGTGTACGGCCCGTATCGGAGCGGGCGAAGCTTGCGGTGAGGTCCAGTGAGGCGCTCCTTCTGCAAATGTAGCCATACTTTGTCGCCCACCTGGAAGTGGTGTGGCACTCGGTGTTGATCAT